>JAASGD010001128.1:0-13044 GCA_023334115.1 Globisporangium megalacanthum | reverse complement strand
TACACGCGCATGTCTTCGCGCTCTTTGATCTTTTTCCATCGACATTCGTCCACGATGCCGTTGTGTGCTGTGAGGTGCTCGTTGTATTCGCACAGTGTTCCTCACGAGAGACTCGGCGATATCGGCAATCTTGATCACGTCTTCTTGCGTGAGCGTGATCCTTGGGGAAGCCATGCGGATGACGGGACCGGAGAGCGCGTGTGAGTTTCGTGGCGGCTTAGTGTGTGCGCGAGGGAGGAATTGTGGGCGGGCTGCGCGTCTGGATACCGAAGCCAAAGTGGACAGACGGTGTGGACCCACCGGATCGATGAAAATGACAAAACCCGTTTGCCTTTCAAAACTTGAATCACTTTTGCATTCAAGTTGAATGCAAAAGTATGACAGAACCTGTTTGCAGTTTGGGCATTGTCAGAAATACTGTACTAGTACTGTTCAGTACAGAGGCGAGCGCGTTAACCGGACAGGCATCAATCAATGACCTTTCTAAAGCGATTTGATGCATTCAAATTACAATTTCGTTTTTGCTCTCTAATATTATTTCCTACTAAAAATGATGAAAATCAGGTGCACGGTTAACGCGCTCACCTGTATGTATATTTATGCGTCAAAGATGATGGATTTGGTACTTTCTACTGAACCCATATGCACAAACGTCGACTCATAAATATATTTCTGACAATTTATCACGTGAGCACATCATGTGAGACAAGCTGATTGGTACCAAGTACTTGTACTGAACAGTGATAATTTGGACAGTATCTAGAGTATCACAGTAGTAATTCAGGACAAGTTGAAGGCATCCATACCTTCACACAAAAAGACCTCAATCCTGAACGTTCAGACTATACATCACTGCCAGGTTGCTGTGATGACCATGCTGTATAGGAGCGTAAAGCACGGGTGAACGCAGGCTACAGCTGGCAGTTCACGTGGTGCTCGTAAACTCCTTCAAAATTGCCTTCTATCGCTTTCAACTACAATGTAATCCTCCTTCCGTCTTCCGCACTAACGGAACTCGTTAGAACCTCTCTCATAAATACTCGCAGGCCGCTTCCTACCCGCCTCCTACTCGCCACAAACCCGCACACATACGCATATCGCACATGCATCTTCTCGCAAAGCACTCACAAATATTGGATTTGGACAAGCAAATGCGTCGCTAGTGCGGCTGTTGCAGTTGCTGCTGTTTGGCCTTAGTCACGCTTTCCTCGGCTCACAGCGATCGTCGTATTGAGAAGATTGGCCAACGTAGGGACAAACTCGGATGAGGCCGGAAACTCGCCCTTGGTCTGGATCGCGAAATCCTGCGTGCGTTCGTCGTTGATAAGGACCTTTCCAAAGTCCAGCAGCTCGTTGTACACGACCTTGGGCGCGGTCCGATACCCTGACCGCGGATCTCGATCGGCAGCGGTTTCTTTTGCCCAGTGATCTCCAAGTGCTCGCAGCTCGAGTACAACAATGTTGCCGCTGGTGAGTACGATACAATGACGTCGACTTCCGAGTACGACCGTACGCGGCCCACGATCGACGCGACAGCTAAACTCTGGTCGACGAAGTGTATCGTGTCCTCTGTCATTGCTATGTGCAGCAGGTTTTACTTGCGGTCGACGCCGTCGCGCGTCAAACGGCGAGGGCTCGGAGCGGGACGACGACGTGGGCATAGCTCAGTCCGCATCTGCGCTGCTCTCTTCCCCTCTCCTCGTAGTCAAGCTGCCACTGTTCCAGCCCGGCGCTCTTGAGCGCCGTGAGCTCTTTGAGCAGCCTGTTGCTTTCGTCTTCCTCGCGCGCCGTCTGCGAACGCTTTCCAGCTCAACGCGAGCGCGAACTTGTCTCATTGAATATCTTGACGCAATTGTGCGACGACAGCGAATGTACGACACGCTCGCCTTCACGAGCTGCTGGCGCAAGTACACATTGATGTTTGTAGGGTCGCCCACAAGCCGCACGACAGCCATCTACCCCGTTTCGTCCGTGGTTGAGATTTCGTTCTCGCTCTCGACACGCGTCGGTGGCGTCACTGCGATCTCGAGCTTCACGACGTCGACGCGGTGGGTGAGCACCACACTAGGTGTCGAGATGCGAAAGTGCTCGCTGCATTGTAGCGCGAACTTATCGCTGCGGGTGCCGACATTGCGCATGGAAATATGGAGACGACTCTGGTGGCCGCCAACTTGGCTGGGCAGCGCCGAAATCGACATCGTCCGGAATGTCGCGAGCCGGATACGTGCCACACACACGCTATGGAAGTGAGGAGCGAGTGCGTATGGGAAGTAGCGTTTGAGGCTCCCGATGTAGAACGTCAGGTGCAAGCGCATTGTGGTTGGCACGTTGAGAGCGTATGCGTCGCCTTTGACTTTCACTACCGTAAAAGGTCCAATAAATCGTGGCGCGAACTTTTTCGCGCATAGGTTCGTCACAGACGCAGCTTGAATGTTGGAGCTTAAAGTAGTACCTTGTCGCCTACATTGAACTCGTCAAAGTTCTTGCGCTCGCGCTTGTCCGCGGACGCGTTTTGCTTGTCGATGGCGCTTGCGATAGCATCCCGCAGAAAGCACGCGGTGCTCTGCCGTTGTAAAACGAAGTCGTCGATCTCTTGCGCTGGTAAGCGGCTTCGCCTTGGCGCGGATCGTGACGCGGCGCCCGCTTCGGTCTCGCTTGCTCTTACCATCGCGCCGAGACCGATCGGCGCGATCAGTGCGTCGCTGACCCAACAAACTGCTTCGGCGGGGTGGGTGTGGTAGCGCGGCGTGCTATGGCGCGAGACGTCGTGGGGGATGGGACACGCGCTTCAGGTGCAACATTCGCATCTGGATCCTCAGCTTCGGAAGCTGAGAGAGGGGGGTCTGCCAGATTGATTGCGGCCGAGTCTTCATCAAACACGTGTGGATTCACCGGTGTTCCTCCCCCACCAAGCGGAGACGCACTCTCAAACCCGACAGCTGCGGGGATGCGCGGGTGGCACACCTAGTTCACAAAAAGGCGTCAAGCCAGTTGACGCGTGGACAGCGTTGTTAATCGCGAATTCCGCCATTGGTAGAAACGAGCTCCACGAGTCGAACGAAGTGGCGTAGCTGCGAAGCACGTCCTCGAAGACGCGGTTGACGCGTTCGGTCTGCCTGTCGGTCTCTGGGTCCGATGCGGTGGACATATTCCGCCGCGTCCCAAGCAGTCGGAAGAGACTCGTCCAGAAGTCTGCCGTGAAGCGCGGATCGCGGTTGGAGACGATCGACATCGGAAGACCGTGATGACGGATCACCATGTCAATGAAGAGCGCCGTGAATTTTTCCGCCGTGATCGTGTCTGCGACTGGGACTACACGCGTCATCTTCCTGAAGCGGTCGACGACCGCAAGGAAGCCTGTGTGGCCACGATGGTCGGGATGGAGCCCAAAGATGAAGTCCATGTTGACAGATCGCCACGTCTCCGTGGCGATTGGAAGAGGTCGCAATGGAGCTTGCCTTGACGCGCTGGCACACTTCACAAGACCGGAAGCACTTGCGGACCCACTTGTACATGTGGGGCCAATAGAAGACCCCATACAGCTAGAATATGTCTTCTCACGACCAAAGTGGCCGGTGTTGGTCTGTCGTGGTGCTCATGCATGATCCAAGAACGAAGATCGTCGTCGAGCGGGACGACGGTGCATGGGGGGTCGAGAGCGTCGATCTCGAACGAGAGCAGACCATCGACGATCACGTAGCGCTTGTTGCGCACGCGCTGAAGACTGCAATTCGTCAAGCGTCATTTTCGTCGGCCCTCGACAGTGGGCGATCATCAACTCGCAGACAGGGTCGCGGTCGTACCACCCCAATGCGATCGCGCAACGGGCTGACCGAGCTGGTGGCAACGCTGTTCGCAGGTAGATCGAGGCATGCAGCGCACTCGCCGTAGTCGTCTTCGCCGAGTCTAGCCAAGGGCCGTGTCGGGACACCGCGACAAAGAATTGGCGACGGTGTTCGTCTTGCCCGCTTGTAGAAGACGACGAAGTTGTACTCGGCGAAGAACGACAGCCAGCGCATAGCGTGCTGGCTGAGATGCGGCGACTTTGTCGCCGTGCGCAGCGAGGCGTGATCTGTGTAGATGCGAACGTCTTTTCGCCGAGCAAACACACTCGGAACTAGACAAGCGCTTACCGCATTGCAAGCAGCCCTTTGTCGCGAACTCGGTAGTTCCGTTCTGCCGGCTTGAGATGGCGCGGCTGAAAGCTGATCACGCGCTCGCGTCCGTCATCGTCGTGCAGCATTAAAGCACATCCGACGCCGTCGCTCACGTCGCAGACGACATGGAACGGCTTGGCGTGGTTCGCCAAGGCGAGGACGCGTCGAAAGCATCTTGGTGCTCCTGACGCCACGACCACGTGGCGTCCATCTTCAACTACTGCGGCAGCGGATGGACCGTCGCGGCTAAGTCCTTTGCGTAGTAATGCAGACAATTCGCGCGCCCGAGCCACTGCCGTAGCTGCTTCTGGTCGCGCGGTACCGGCCACGCGACGATCGCCATCACCTTCTCCGGATCACCGCGCACACCTGCGGCGCTGACGTAGCTGCCGAGCAATGGGACCCCGGCAGCGCAGAAGATACACTTCAAGTTGGCGTACAGCTTGTGCTCCCGCGTCGCCGCGAACACCTTCCGGAGATGCCCGAGATGCACCTCGAGGTCGGGCTCGCTGGGCTCGGGGCGACTATGCACAAAGATGTCGTCGAAGTAGCTCGGCACGAAGTCGCGTAACGGTCGCAGCATGTGCGAGACCATCCCATTGAATGTGGCAGGGGCGTTCTTCAGCCCCTGCGGCATCACCAATCACTCCCAGCGCATGCCGCTGAGAGTGCTTACTGCCGTGAACGGAATGTCGGCCGCGCGCATCAGGATCTGCTAGAAGCCATCAGGGAGATCGATAGACGAGTACACGATGCTGCCTGCTATGGTCTCGAGAACCATGTCCTTCCATGGGGTCGGCGTCTGCGCGGGAATGCTCGCGTCGTTGAGCTTATAGAAAGCGTGGACCACGCGCTATCCGCCAGTCGACTACTTGACACAGAAGTCGAGCGCGAATGCGGCGACGTTGACTCGCGGACATGACACGATTTGGGGCAGCTTTCAAAGAAAATGTCGGTCGCTTCGACTTGTTCGCGGGGCAGTAGCCACTACATCGTGACGCAGTACTTTGCCCCGGGCACGAGATCGATATCGTTGCGGATTCCACGGTCAGCAGGCAATGTGGCCGGAACCTTCTCAGGGAAGGTGTCCGCGTACTCCCGCACAAGCAGGGGCGCCGGGTCGCCAGTCGCCTTTAACTGCTCCCATGACTGAGCCACGAAGCGCTCTTCGTGTGCCGACTTTGGTTATGCGCCATCTGGGTGCTCGCTGATCGCGAGCGCCATCTCGCTCTTCGTTGGCTCCTGCACGAGGGTACACGACTGCTCGATCTCGCCGCGCTTCAGGTCGTGGAGCGTTGCACTCCACGACATCTCCGGCAATTGTGTGATGGCGGTGGCGACGCGAGGTGGACTCGCGACCTTCATCGAGCGCCGAGCGGGGCCGACCCCCCGTCAAATTGAAGACGTTGAACGTGTCGAACACGGAAGCGGGTGCAGACGGCCACTTCTGCGACGACAGAGATGTGCTTGGCGCGCAGCAGGGGTTTGTACCTCCTGCTTCTCTTCGTGGGCGCGGGAACCGCTGCTCCACCGCGCCGCGCCGTGAGTCACTGCCCAGGTCCATTATCTATACTCGGAAGCCCATGCTCTACCAAGTCCGCACACGGCGCGTTAAAGCGCCAACACACGGAGGTCCACCGCGCTGTCCGTGTGAGACGAGCGTCGTGGATTCTGGATATACCACCGCGACGTGCGGCCATCTGCTCGCCCGGCCATGAAGGAAGGCGAGGACCGCGTTGACGTCGATGTCGCGCGGCTTCACCGTGCGGTTCAGCCAGTCAACGTCCAGACGATGCCGTGCCAGCCACGGCACCCCAAAGATGCAGTCGAACGAGCCGGACAAGTCGATCACCAAGCACTCGTCGCTGCTCACGAAGTCACCAAAGTCGTACGCTAGGGAGTCCGATTGCCGCGGGAGCGATCGCGGCTCGCCGTCCACGTACTTTTCAACTATTTCTCCCGCCATCTCGCGGACGCGAACCCGCGAGGGAAGGAGGTGAATACTGTTGGCGCGAACGAAGTTGTTCGTCGCGCCTGAACCCAGCAGCGCGCGCAGTGGCCGCGCTGCGCCTTCGGCGTGGAGGCTGAGCACGTTTAGGCGCTTATCGCTGCCGGACATGGTGGAATGGAGCTGCGCGTGCAGCGCACCAGGGCTTGGAGGACGAACTGCCGCCGGTGGAACGTTCCTCTCAATCACCATATAGTAGGGCGAGATGCGCCTACTGGCGCGTCGTTTATCGCCTGACTGTCAGCAGCGAAGTCGTGGCCACCTTCGACGGCAGCGAGGACTGGCGCTGGAGCGCGGCAGACTGTAGCTCGGTGGCCAACCTTGCGGCACCAGAAGCAGGTGATGACTTGCGGACAACTAAAGTTCGACTTCGCGCCGCCCTTGACTTGCGCGGCGTGTTCAATCGCATAGACCTCCTTCGGCTCAGACTCCGACTCAGCGTGCGCGGCCGGAACATGAAAGCCGATCGAGGTAATCACGCTGTAGTCTCCATAGCACGATGGCTAACGTCTCTTCGAGCGACGCGGGTGTCTTCCACGTCAAGTAGAAACGCTGATGCACAGCGTTCATACCTGAGAAAAGACGTGGAGTTGGGTCACCACGTCGATCGGGTCCTTGGCCAAGCACGATGCGAGGTGTCGTGCGCGTTGGCGTAATCGATCATCGACAGGCGGCTCTGCCGAAGTGCGAGGAAGTAGGCATGATGTTGCTGCTCATCCTGCGGCAGCTCGAATGCCAGCCGCAGGTCGTCCTTGTGGGACTGCATCCTCGGGAAGCAGCCCGGGCTGGCGACCAGCTTGCCGAGTGCCCACTCTTTGGTCTTGCCGGACAACTTGGAGAGCAGGAAGTGGGTACGGGCGAGCTCGCTCGTCAGCTGGCAAGCTTCGACTGCGATGTCGACTTCGCAAAGTCAGCAATTGAGCGTGAGGCGCTTCGTGTCTTCGCTGCTGTAGTTGGATACATCGAGTTTCACTATGCCGGACTTCTTGGCCGTCACCGGAGTTCGTGAGGCAAGAAGGTTTGGATGGCAGCGTGCTGCTGCCCCTCGGTCGATGCTGTGGGAATTGCAGCGGTGACGGAAGACCGGAGGTGGTAGAGGGGCGTCGGAAGGCCTCCCATTCGAACGCCGAGAGGTGCGGGAAGTCGTTCTTGTCCAGCGAACCACTGGCGTCTCCGATCGGGAAACTCGTCGGACGGACTGCGAATTGTTACCAGGTGTCACGGGGCGAGGCTCCCTGGCTTTAGCGTACACGTGCGCGTGAGGAAGCGGGAGCATAGACGACCGAGTCTGTGCTAAAGCGGGTATTTTCAACTTTGATCTTTTATTATATTTTGGTTTTTAAACTAGTGATGAAATCAAGGGATTCTAAAGCTACTCAGAGCCGCCCATTAGAGGGATCCTCCTGATTCGCTAAAAGACCATTCCTTAGGCCAGTGGGAGTTCTCCAACTAAATACGGGAGGAAATCCTAGCGGAGTCCGAATAGGGACGGCCCTAATTAAAACTAGGACCGTACCTACTCGGGTGTGTACGGTGGCCCCGCTACAGCTTTGGAGTGTGCGATGCACTGTTCTTGACGTTGTCACGGTGTCCGAGGCTGTCTGACAATGCTGAAGTGCATGCTCGCGTCGAGAGTGAGCTCGACGGACTATGGTTCCCTTTGATCGTCGCTCTTGACGACCGTGGCGGCACATACGAGTTCGAGTACTATGAAGACCCCAACAAAGAGAAGGACATCGTGTTCGAGGAGCTGAGGTGCGGACCTGACTTGCTGGAGGCCGCGCTGGAGACCAACCGAAGCTCTTGTGTCTGTTCGGTACTACTGCTACTACGGCTACTACTTTAGACTGCAGGAAGAGAGCCAGAAGGACCGTCATCCAGCACGACCGTCGACTGGGTGGAGCCCTCAGCAGCGAGCGCCCTGTTCAAAAACGTGCTCTTGCTCCAGCTGGCCGACTACAACCCGAACACACGTCCGACCGTCGTCGTACGCCACCAGGGTGAGTCAAATATGGGTACGTACAGTCCGACGGGCTGTGTGTGATTTCGAGAGTCCAGAGAGCCTGTGTGTGTGTCGCGCTGGTGAACGCTCCCGTGGGCTGCGGACCGCAGGAGCTGTGTACATCATTAAGGTTTCGAGAACAACAACGCAACTGCAGTGGCATGGAGGTACTGAATCTCTCATGTGATGCTTTCCTGCAGCGTTTGCACCCAGATTCCGCTGCTGCTAACTGAGCGCTGCTTCCGCAATCCGGCGGTGCCACTCACGCTCAAGTGCGAACGTCCCTGCCGTTAATCAGAGCTGCTCTCCCCGCGCCTCGTGCCGTTCGCACTGCTCGAGTTGGAGACGCTGCGTCTCGAGCCGCGTTTCAGTCTGTGCATCGCAGGCGTGTCCACTCGAGTCAGTTGACTCGAGCGGATTTTCAAACGCCGTCTGGTCCAATGGCGTAGCGTCCGCGAACGCAAACGGCACCGCCCGCCCGATCTTTGCGCGTGTGCTCTGCACGCAGTCCGGCTCGCGAGCCTCACCAACTTCTGCCTTTGCGAGACCGACAACTACATCCGAGCAGAGAGAGAAGGGCACGGCTCAACGTGCGCCATTGTTTGCGATCAAACGAGTTAGGGTATGAGTTGTAGGATATAGACGAGTGCATTGATCACTGGTGCGCTCGGCATCGTCCATCCTATTGTGGTCGTGGTCAGGACCAGATACCTCGCAATGACGATTGCTGTGAGCTCAACATCAGCGATTCGCCCACATACTCCTCGATCATCCAGGCACGAAGCATCGTGCGACACCACCGTGACGACGGCAGTGGCCGCATGACTGCACTTGATTCCAGCAGACCACGACTTCGCATTCTTGTGGACGCCGAGGGGATGCCTCGTACAAAACCTCAACAAAGCTCAGCACTTCGATCACTGAGTGCTGGATCTCTCCTGAGTGGTGCTAGCGCTTCTGCAACGGCTAGGACACCAGCTGAAGCCGAACCCGGGTTCGTACCGAACACCTCTACGACATCTGCGACAGCTAGCGCTTCCGTCACCGCATCTTTCTACGTCGACACACTCGAGCGCGCTAGATTGTTCGTCATCTGGCGCCAGTGAGCTTTCGAAGTGGAAGGAGGTTTACTTCTCCATGTTAGTCCACCTACACGTATACAGTATACCACTGGTATCAGTATACACCGCACCTTTTGACAAATTGGAGAGACATCGCCACTTATCCGGTCTCTTTGCCGTCTAAAGCTCCAGGTGTCGATGCAACGAGCTCTCTGAGCAGGATGTCCTCGTCCTCAGTTTACCATCGTCGTCCATGCTAGCACATCGGTAGAGCGGCAGCCGCCCGCTCACAGCATCACGGTGCCATTCGACAGGCTGCCACGTGCCACCCCGACGAAAAACGTCGAACCGACGACCCCAAACACTGCATCGCTCCTGTAATCGTGTAGTTCTCACGATTGATTCCACTGATGGTATTGAAAGACAAGTTTGCGAATTCTAACAGGGATCCAAAGATGCTGGGGTTGGTAAATTAACTCATCATTAGAGATAGTTGTGTACGCACCACCTTCCACCAGAACCAGGCCATCTACAACCACTTTCTCATGTTTTGTCGAATGCGAAACTCGGACAATCAGGTTACTGTACGGCAGCAGCTTCATTTGGTCTCGGACTGCTTTTTGTGGCCGTTTAGGCGTCGACCTTCACCAAGAATGTAGACCTCCCTTCCGTTCGTGACGAGTCCCATCATTTTTGATGCGATCTGATAACACACATACGAACAAGGTTGGAAGCGAAGTCTAGATGCTAGAAGAGATAGCGTGAAAGAGTCAACATACGTCTTAAAGAGTGAGAACAAAACTAGAGATGAGCAAGCACTGCTCGCATGCGTCCAGGTAGTCGAAGAAGATAGCTCGTCCAGCGTCGGTCCTGATGTCGACTGTCGCGATATGCGAATTACCACTGCCCTTGGCACTACCCGTACCTGATGCATGCTCCGAAACACTTTCTTCTGGAGCTGGAGTTGAGCCCGATTCCGTCGCACTAATGGTCTCGATGGCGCAGCTCGTGTCAATGACGCTGTCTCCGACTTCCAACTCCACCTCGTTGAGAAGGAGCACAACGTCACTTGGGTTCACTACGCCGCTTTTACGTTGATCATGGAGAGCGGCATTGAATTGTATGCTTGCAAAAGGAGAGCATGGTCGCTGATCGACGCCGGTGCTTTGGTTTGCATCTCGTGCGCGAACCGACGATCTTTCCCTTCCGCGCGCAGAGTCAACAAGTGCGACGACAGGCTGGACACCTCCTCACACAGCGCTTCGATCTTGATTTTGGATCTTCCTGGAGTCGCTTCCATACCTCGCAGCTCGTAGAATGGGTTGTACGAACTCACTATATTTCGCAGATGTGTCCTAAATGGAAATCAGGACACACCCAACGTGTCCTGCCCCACTTGACAGACCCAAATTTTACATTCTTTGTCCCGAAGACCTTTCCAATAGAAATTCTCAGGATTTTAATCCAGAGTTACTCCAGGATCCCAGAGAGATCCCAGTGTCTAGTACAAACGTATAAACTGTATAATTTAATTTTTCGACCCCCCAATTGACTCGAATTTAACTCACTTCAAAACTAAATTAATTTCAGATTACAGTTATAAATTGTATAAACATGTTTAAACTGTTAAAAACGGTTTTTGCTTGTGCAACATCATTTGAAAAATGTTGCACGATGGACAGACGGTCGACATTCCCTTCTTTTCTATTCGGTCTTGACGGATATAAAATGTCGTAAGTACACACTTACAAAAGTGACATGGATATCTGACCACACAGAGCACTTTGTGTTAACCATTCGGAGTCTAGTGTACATAGAACAAGCAACAGTGCCCAACACTCCTGCGCGACCCCAACCAGACATTCGTGAGATTTTCGTCCGCTCCTTTCATCCTGAGTCTGAAATGCGGGTGTGACAGAGCGGCATTCAGATTTGTTTGTCTTCTTCTAGACACCTGCTGCCGCAAAGTGGTCGCGCTCGCTCGAGTCCCAGGAAGGTGGTCGAACACGACACTCGACGGCAGCGGCAATTTGCGTTCCGGGAAGATGCACAGCGGCTGCTTCGCTGTCGTCGCCTTCATGATTCGGTTTGAGTGCTCGTAGATGATCTTGTCATGGCCCTTTGGCTTTGCTATGAGCACCTCGGTTGCAGCTACCACAATGCTCCGTGGCACGTTTCCCTGCTTGTACCCGCCCAAGTGCTGGCGCGTACAGTACACGTGCACCGCGTCGCGATGATTTTCCTAGATATTGCGAAGCTGGCCGATCTCGTAGTACATCTTGTACTTGCGCAGCAGCGCTTCACACGACTCGACCTCGAGCATACACATCTCGGCACCTGGCTCTCGTCAATCAGCATGAGCAGCTCTCCCTGCTTCTTGAGCAACCTGGAGGAGCAGAACAGCGCGGTATAGATGGGTTCAGTGCGTCGCGCGTTATTCGGACCGAGCTGCGACAAGTTACTGAAGACAGTGACGCGCCTGCAATATCGCTCGTAACCGCGGATGTGTCTTGTCCTGCACAGGCTATTTGTGCCTTGTTCGCCACTGCGGCGAGCCCAAACGTGTCCAGACGCGCGACCTCAGGTGCAAGCAAGGCGCGCTCGGTCGACAGGATCTCTTGGATGACCGACTTAATGTATGGCGGCATGCACTAACCGCGCGGTGGCACTTCTGGCTTGAGATTTGCTGGTTCGTACGCGAACGAGCCGCACTGGAACTCAGGGATGGACGTGAGGAACGCACAATGCTGTACGGCTAATTTGTTTATGTGCTGGGCCGCTGGCGTGAACTTGAATCGTCGCTGTACCACGACCGTCGATTGGCGCTGGAACAGCTTCATATTTTTGCGCTGATTCTCAGACGGGAGGCCAACGATCGACTTGCGCAAATGTCAGTGCTCTGGCCGCTGGAAATTGATGGATGAAGGCACCAGACCACGATGTGAATGAGTTTGAGCTGGAAGGTCGACACATTTGGACCCTCCAATGATTGGAATCTCGTGCTACAGTGCTGTATGCATGAATAATTACATTGGTCTGTGACATATCGGCATTTTCATCAATCTTCATTTCATAATGAAGCGCCCTGCTGTCCCCAATATTTTATACGTATATTGTCCATTCTATGTGACAGTTCGGTTAACATCTGGCGTATTTGTGTACAAAATATGAAGTAGGGGAAGGTTTACGCCCTCCGGGCGAAAGAAAAAATTACGCGTTGCAGGGCTTTGCCTGCGGCTCGCTCGGCTGTTCGGGTCGATGCACTCCGCACATCTCCGCGCAGAGACCGGTGTCTTGTGGTGCCGGCGCCAAGTGCTTCAGGCGCTATTGTCGTCGTTTCAAGATTTTTTTGGCTCTATTTTTTTCTGTTTCCCGCTAGCAGTGGTACATGTATAAATTCATCCGGACGTATTGGTGAAAACAGACAGTTTGTTTCATAATCCAGAGCTTCCCGCGCTAGGCGCGGCACTCAGTCTTGATGATTTTTCTTTGGAGAAACCTCGGTCCTGAAGTCTGCATGTGCCATGCTTGCAGTGTCTCTCTATTTTCGTCAAATCTTGAGACAATAAAACTATAGTTTTAGTTTTAGCAATGCTTGTAGGTATTGCATTGTAGGTATACCCCCAGAAGTCAGAAAGAGTCGAACACGACATACATTTCTAAAGGCATTCTTTCGATTGTATTTCATATATGCGTATCGCGTGCACATGTCCAAGTGGATACGCTTTTTCTTCCCAGACTTGTTCCAGTTGCTGAAACTCCCACACGAAGCAACGCAGAGTCGGCCGAGTCCGTGCGTGCGCTACTCCGCCCCTC
>JAASGD010001127.1:0-13045 GCA_023334115.1 Globisporangium megalacanthum | reverse complement strand
TGTTGGTGGTGCTGTTGAACTGCTAGAGCTGCTGCCGCCACGGCCGCTGCTTGGTGCTGCTGCTGTTGCTGTTGTTGCTGCTGGAGCTGGTTCTGTAACTGCTGCAAGTGATGCTGTTGCAGCTGGGCCTGGCTGGTCTGCTGTTGTTGTTGTTGTTGCTGCTGCTGTTGCTGCTGTTGTAACGAGTAGTAGAGTGCGTGCGAATGCTGCGTCGAGAGGAGCTGGTTCCCAATCACCTGGTACCCGGCCAGCGGCCCTTGGCTGAACGCAGCACCGCTGGGGCCGCCGCTCAGGAGCTGGAACTGCTGCTTCGACTGCGATTGGGACCGCAGGTGCTGCGCGTGCGCCTGCTGCTGCGCCTGGAGCTGCGCGCGTGCTGCGTGGGCAATCGCCTGCGCTTGTGCTTGTGCCTGTGCCGCCTCCGCGTCGCCTCCTGACTGGTGCTGGTGCTGCTGTTGGTGGTGCTGTCGCTGTTGCTGTTGGTGCTGCTGGTGCTGCTGGTGCTGGTGGTGCTGGTGCTGGAGATGCGTCAGTTGGTGCAGGTTCATCCCGCCCATGTGGGTCGCGTGCGTCTGTGGGACGCCGAACGAGCCGGCGAGGTACATGCTGGCGGGGTCGAACATCGCACTGCTGCTCTGCACAATCAGGTTGGCTGCTTGCTGACTCGCAGCCGTCACGCCGCTCCGACTGCTGCCATTCCCAGAGCTAAGCACCGCTGAGAGCGCTGCAGACGTCGGCGTGAGCGGCCGCCCCGACGCGCTCGCACTGGAGGTCGGCGGCGGCGTATCGCTCGCGACAGACGCTGTCGGAGTGTCGCTGCTGCCTGCCGGCCGTCGGTTCGACGGGTTCGGCGCAATGGCCGAGATGACTGCGCCTGACCGGCGCATTGTCCGGTACTTGTCCTTGAGCTGGACGTTCGAGCGGTCGTTAAAGAGCGGTCCGAGCTCGTCGTCGACGAGGATCATGGACCAGACGTTGCGCTGGCCCTTGTACTTGCCGACGCCGTCCACGAGCGCGCGCTCTTCCGCCGCAGAGAACGGCCGGTACTTGCGGTGGTTCTTCCGGTTCTCTGTGTACTGCGACAGCTCGGGCCGAGTCTTGATGAGCGTGCGCCACTTGTCCTTGAGGTCGACGCCGCTGCGGCCGTGGAAGAGGTGGCCCAAGTGCGGGTCGCGCAGGATGGAGCTCCACGGGCAGCTGTCGTCCGCGTACCGCTGCACGCCGAGCACTAGCGCCGTCACTTCGTGCGGACAGTACTTCCGCCGCTTGCCTTTCACACGCTCGCCCACGTTCTCGCACGCAAAGTCAGGCGAGTTGCGCGCGTACGCGTAGCCGCCACCGGTCGCTGCTGCTCCTGAGGCGGCGGCGGCTGCAGGGACAGAGCTGCCACTGGCGCTGGCGGACGCAGAGGCAGCTGAGAGGAGACTCGTGGCGGACGACGCGCTTGAGAGGCCGGTGGAGAACTGGAGCGCCTGTTGCTGTTGTTGCTGTTGCTGGAGCTGTTGCTGGAGTTGGTACCGCTGCTGTTGTTGCTGTTGCTGTTGTTGCTGGAGTTGCAGTTGTTGCAGTTGTTGTAACTGGTGCTGGTGGTGCTGCTGCGTCGACGTCTGGTCGAGAGCGTCCGGCGGCGTCTGCGCACTCGCTTTCGCCTGCCCTCGCGCCATGGCGCTCGCTCTGCTGCTCCTGTAGGCAGCAATCGCAGTTTGTACATGTGAGCTAAGTGTCCAGAACCCTCTCTTCCAGTGACCAAGTGATTGACCGAACGAGCGTCTCGCCATCCCCTAGCCAGCGCCCAACTAACAAGCTGCCTGCGCGTCCCACTCACCTAGTCGCTCTCTCGCTGTGCGTTCGGTTGCGCTGTGGCTTGGCTGGCTGCCTGTGTGCACGGTCCGACTGTGGCGACCGCCGTCCGAATTAGCGCCGTCCGGTTGCCCCTCGTCCCACGCGCGTCACTCGGCCCAGAACAGCGCCAGCAGCAGATTCGACTACAGTCGTCTGAGCGGACAGAGGCAGCGAGTCACGTGTGACGCGAAGTGGTCAGCAGAGTGATGGTCACACCACAAGCTGCAACCTGTCCCGACTGCTTCTGGGGCGGCTGCGGGTGACAACACCCGATGACCTGCAAGCGCTGGCGGCGACGACGATGGCAGTCGAAGACGCGCGCTTTTCAAAAAGTGAAGCACTGCCCTCCCCCCGACCCCTACGACGGCGTCGCAACCAACATACAAAGTCCAAGAGAATTGTCAAGAGGACCGCGATTGCGGGATCACCACTTTCATACAAACACCAAGTCGATCGAAAACACCTCGAGTTTTAAAAACCTCGCAGAGGCTCGAAAAGACAGGGTCCAGGGTTACGACCTCTTCTATTGCATTAAAATACCCGTCACGTTTTATATATTTTCAAACCACATATTTTAAATCCCTGAACCTCTCTCCATTGATGTTCAACCCAAGAAAACGCAAGGTCGGCGCGAACGCAGTCGCGAACGAGGTGTGAGAATGGGCGACGACGCAGCAGACAGCAGCGCGGACGTGGGCTTCTTCGAGACCGTGGAGCACCTCGGCGGTGTGCGCACGCTCCTCGGCGGCGTCCTCCTGCTGCTGGTCGCGTACGTCGTGCTAGTCGAGTGGCTGCTCCCGCGTCGCCGCGAACAGGACGCTTTCACGAGAGCCAAGAAGCGACGGTGACTGGGAGCTCCGAGCGAGCGAACGCAGGCGGGTATCCTCAACGTGGTGAATGAAGCCACACGTGGGTGCGCTTGAATCGTCACATGTTGCCAGTTGAGTGACCGCCTGAATCCAAAGCGAATTGGGAGGGAGACGAAGACCTCCTGCTGATTGCACACGCACAAACGACGCGTGCTGTAAAAACCGAGTTTATATACCTGTATGCCACGTGGCAGTCTCTCTTTATGAGCGAGTCACTTTCCTCTGCTTTTGCGCTTGCAACCAATATCCAAACATACGTCCGCACTCACTTACAAACACGAAGATGCTCCTTTGCGGTGGTGCGGTCACCCTCCAGAGGTCGGAAGATCGAAAGGGTACTCGGGCAGAAGAGGCAATGCCTCTCGAAGATCGCGGGGGTTGGGGCTTCTCACGTCATTTTGGCCAAATGGCGTTTGATTGCATTCACTTGTAAGTGGACTGGATGGGGAGGTCACACGAGCCGCACGACGCCGCCGAAGGATCTGCGGACGCTCACAGTGCCGCATAGGAGCGCGGTCGACGGGCGGAGGCCTTGCGGTCGGGCCGAACGATGCGACCCGCGTCTTCATCTTCGTCTTCTTCACCAGTCGCTCTATCGCTCAGTGCTTGCGGTCTCGCTGACCACCATTCTCGCTTGCCTCCTGCGGTGTTTTCCTGACCACTCGGGGCTTCTGCCAGTCCCACGACGTACGCAGTGTAGCTCAGCACCTCCGAGAGAACGAAAAGCAGCGACTGGAGCTTGGCGATCGGCGTGATAATTGGAGGCGAGAAGTGCATCGGAACGAGTATGTGGTGGCTAGTGGTTCGCTTGCTGCCGTCGTGGGGCTGCTCTGAACAGCGCAAATGCGAGAGTGCGTGGAGAGCGGGACACGGGACCATCGGAGACCGCCATCCGCTTCTGCGATAGTGAGCTGCAGTCATCGGAGGGATTTCAGTCGTCTGGGTCGCCAACATTTCCTCCTGATAATTTACAGCGGACCCCTCAAACACTGCGCTCATTTTCACGCACGACCTTTGAGTCTCATCGTCGAGAGGACACAGCGGGTCAGGAGACGCATACGGCCACCTGCGTTCTAGAGCGCATCGAAGCACAATGCACTGCTGTAATGCGCTCGCTTGCTTCTACCAGTTGCTGCTGCTGGTCGCAGCTTCCAGCGCCTCTGCGTTCGTGCGCATCCCGCTGTCTATGGCTGCGCGGCACCGCCAGCACACGACCGGCTCCTCGACCTTCCGCATACCCAACCCGTATGCTGTGAGCATGGAGAGCCGCCAGCAATTCGCGCGGCTTTCGCGCCTCCCACTGCGCAACTTGGACAACTGCCAGTACTTTGGTCAAGTGCAGCTCGGGTCGCCGCCGCAGGTCTTCCGCGTACTCTTCGACACAGGTGTGTGTATTGTTACAATCAGAAGAAGACGGACGCTCGTGACGACAGCCTGCCCTTATATAATGGACTCACTATGGGCATTTCATTTGCTGGCAGGCTCGAGCGACACGTGGGTGCCCGGTCACGCGTGCACGTCCTGCGGCGACCACCGGAGCTTCGACCCACTGGCGTCCACGACGTTCTTGAGCCTGGGCGAGCGCTTCGAAGGGTTCTACGGCAGCGGCGAGTCGTACGGTGACGTTGGCGCCGACGTGATTGCGCTCGGCAACTTCTCTGCGCCAGCGTATGCGCTCGCAGTGCTCACAGACGAGACGGGTTCCATCCCGGTACGTGGGTGGATAGGATGTTGACAAAGCGACCGCAGTTTCCCCCAGCACTCCCTGTCCTAGAGTTCAATATCTAACCCAACTAGGGACGCTCGTGTGTGCCTCTTAGAGCTTCCTCACGGACGGCGTCGTGGGTCTTGCGTTCGAGGGCATGAGCAAGATCCCGTACCCGACGCTGCTCGAGGCGCTCGCGAGCGCGAACCCGACTATGGACGCCGTGTTTGCGTTCCACCTCGCGCGACTGGAGGACCCAGCGCCGTCCGAGTTCCACTTTGGCGGGTTCGATGCCAGCGTGGGTGGCGCTCAGCCCCAGCACGCGTACTTTCCAGTCGTGACGCTCCCGAGTGAGTCCGTCTCGTGGATACAGAAGCAGTGGATTGGTTGGCTCATGTGCTGACTCAGCGCCGTACTGTACTTGCCCATCCCCTGGACCCTTCGGCTTAGTCGACGACCGCTTGACGTTCTGGACGCTCCACGTCCGCGACATCCACGTCATCCCGAGTCACTCGCACCACACTAAAGCGACCCCCTGGCGACGCCACAGCGACCGCACAGCGTGGACGAACGTCTGTGACCCGGTCTGCTTTGCGATCGTGGACTCGGGCACGTCGTACTCGTACGCGCCGCCGCAGCTCTACGAGTCGATCGTGCGCCACATCACAGCTGGCCTCGACTGCTCCGTGGCCGCTGATGCCGCCATCCTGTGCGTCGACACGGAGCTCGCAGACTTCCCGACGCTCTCGTTCTCGTTTGGTCTGGACGCCCACGACGGCAACTACTTTCTCCTGCGGCCGAAAAGCTACGTCTACTGCGAGAACGCGGTCTGCGAGGTCCAGCTGCGCAACCACGCGTACGTACGATCGGCCGTGTCAGTGTGCTTCAAAAGACTGGGACTGAGTGGACGTGGGCTTGGGTACCGACAGGGAACTGGGCGAGGACCTCTTCTGGTGGGTGCTTGGCGACAACTTTATGACCGAGTACTACACGATCTTCGACTTTGGCGCTCGCTGTGTTGGCTTCACGTGCGATGGAGCGTCGACATCGTGTAGCGCTGGAAGCAGCGCTGGGATCTCAGGCTGAGCCCACGAAGCGACAGCCATCACGAGGCGACAAGGACGACGGACAACTACAGAACAGCGAAGAGATCGAACAATCCTCTTACGCCAATAGTGTCGCTTGTAATCCGCCAAAGACGGTAACAAGCACACACATACATACACACAAACACACGTACACATATAACGGACTCACAGCCAGAAGCGACCACGCGTGTGACTCACACGTGTCGATCGACGAACGCCACGATCCGCTTCTTGACCTGCAGCGCAGCGGACCGGTACATGGCTCGGACGACGTGGCGCTTCGTCGCGTCCGGGCCCCGTCTCCGTGTCGTGAGTCTGCGGAAGAGCGCACGCGTGGACCCGTTCGGCGCCGCAATGAGCGCGTGCTGCGTCTCTCGACTGTCTCGCACCGGCTCGGGCGCGTCGCGGGCGGCGTTCTCGAGACACAGCGTCCAGATCGCGACGTTCGCAGTCGTGAGCAGCCAGAGCTGCAGCACGACCGTGTGGTCGGCGCTCAGGAGCGTGAGGCGCTGCTGCGTGCTCTCGACCCGCACCCGCCACATAGACGCTCGGCGCACGAGCGTGCGTGACGACATGTCCTCGCAGCCATAGAGAGCGACAGTCGCGTCCTCCTCGACGACTGCAAACACTTTGGTCCAGCACTCGGGGTTGTGCTCGCTGTCGCTCTGCCAGTAGACCCACTCACCAAAGCAGAGCGGGTCGCTGAAGCAGCTGCTGGCGGACGACAGCGCCGTGGAGCGCAGGCTGTTGCTGCGGTCGACAGGCTTCGCCATGCTGGTGAAGAAGAAGAAGGAGGAGGGAAGGAGAGGCTCTTTATCTTGGTCGCCACCTTTCGTGCGCGGTGGAAGCGGCCAAAGTGATTGTGAGACCGAGCACCTCGTGAGTTCGTGTCCTACGCTCGGCTCGACTCGCCGAGCGTCGCAACGGCCGCATCCGATCCGGAACGGGGCTGGAAAATGACAGCCTGCTTGTCCACTCGAGTCCCACTCTCAGACGATTTCGAGTGATGGCGATCCAGGGTGATTGAATATACCGGTAATTGGCTGCTGGACTCACAGTCGCTGTCGCCATTATGGCGGCAGTTGGCGCTTGCTACCACTGCGCGATGAGCGTGCACCGGACGCTTGTCCAGCTGCTTCGAATGCCAGCCCCTCGGTCAGAAACCCGAGCCAACGAGTCGCGATCTTGGTTTTGCGCGGCTGCGACCGTGATCGAAAGACACGGACGGCGTCAACAACGTGCTGCGATCGATGGCAACCGCAGCCAACAGCTCAGCTGGCTCCGCTAACCGGACTTCACTCGCTCACTCGCTGGTGGGCTGCAACAACAACAGCGCGTCTCAGGACTGGAGGGAGACGCGAACGCGAAATAGAAAAGCATGCGACCCAGCCGGTTGGTTGGGTTGGTCATGCGACGTCTTCTCTCTCACTTCACAGTTCAGGACTGAACTTGTAGTTCAGTGGTGACTACAAAGAGCTCTCTTTAAACTGAAGACTTCAGCACCGTTTGCCTTGGATCGCTCTTGTATTGAACACATTCGGAGCTGTTCGCTTCTGTTGGCGCTGCTACAGCATAAATACTCACTCATTCTTCTACCCTACAGTACTGTTGGGACAAACTCCCTATGCGATGGCGTCTTTGTGGCGTGCCTTCCCGCCGTGCCGCGACCGCTTCAATCCTTCAAACGGCGCGCGAGCTTCGACACTGCCGCCAGGCACCGCTGCCGCTTCGTCGGCTGGCGGTAGGCGACGAGCGTGCCACGAAAGAAGCTGTCGTCTGACAGGTGCTTCGCATCGACGCTCGAGGCGCGAAAGTATTCGTCTGTCCGGATCGACGCGAGCTGGAGACTCTCTCGCCAGTTCTCAAACGCGTTCGCACTCAAGAGACAGAGCGTAATGTCCTCGCCATTCGGGTCCACGACGCGCAACTGGCGCTCACCAGAGACTTCGACAGTCATGACTGCGAGCTGGAGCAGCACGGACTTTGGCGCGGACTCTTGGCGCTCGTAGAGCCACAGGAATTCGTCCCGGAGCACCGCAAAGACCTTGGTCCAGCAGCGCGGGTTCTTCTCGCCTTCGCGCTGCCAGTACATCCAGTCCTGGAGGTGTGTGGGGCTGGCGGCACTCCGTTCCGAAGTGTAGCTACTCGAGACGGTCGACAATTCTGTTGCTCGCAAAGACGAGGAGCTCCTCGAGTGCACGTAAGTGAGCAGCTCGACGTCATAGCAGCAGCTCTTCGAGAGCATTGTCATTGTGTTTGCGAGTGGGAAAGTGGCGCCTGTGCGGTCGAGCGCGAAAGCGGAAGTGGTGCTGCAAGCGAGTGGTGGGGAGCTGAGTCATTACCACCCAACTGACCAGCACTCTGCGTGGACGAGTGCACTTTCAGAGGGAATTGCACTCATTTTATTCCTATGACTCTGGGTATGGGGTCCGGCTGGTCTGGACCTGGACAACAACAACGAGACCCAGAACACAAAACCCACAACGCCCCAACATCCGAACGCCTGTGTCCAACGAGTTGCCACACACCTCGTATCACTGACATACTTTAAGCGTGAAATCCACCACCGTGAGTATCGACTGGTTCTCCACTTTCGAGTGTTGGGTACGTGTCGTTGAGTGCAGGTCCACCAGTCTCGAGAAGGGATATCCATTTAGACATCCAGCAGACCACCAACCCATCGAACGAACAGCAGCAGACACACGAACGAACCAGCCATGGAGCTACCTCGACACGACTGCCAGTCCACCACCACCTCCACCAACAGCGCCAAACAGAATGCACATCAGAGTTCATGTTGACTGACGCCCGCTCTTCGCTCTACTGTATCTATCACGCACGGACGCCTTCACCAGGCCGGCCTCTCGTGCGCTCTCTATCGTGGAAGTTCATGCAGCTTGGGCGGGATAGATACATCGCCTCGTCGATCCATACACTTACACTCTTTCTACAGCCACTTCCACTCGGGACTCGTCTTCGTGATGCCGTCGACAAAGTCGTCAAACGACTTGCCGGCCGCCTTGGCGAGCTTCACGAGCTTTCGGATCTCCTGCTTCGAGAGCGGCCGCAGCGTCTTGGGGTTCGTCAGCTTCGTGCGCTTCATCTGGTCATTGATCGACCCGGCCGTCTTCTTGTCCTCCTCCGGCTCGTCGTCAATGATCTTGCGGCCGCCGCCAGCACGGTACTCGGTCTCCTGCGCTTCGCCGACCACGTGCACGCGTCCCGACTCAACGAGCCACTTCTCCGTACAGAGCGAGTTGTAGAACTCTTCACTGTGCGAAATCATGATGACGCCGCCGCCAAACTCGCGGATCCCGTCCGCGAGCGCACCGAGCGCGGCTCGGTCCAAGTAGTTCGTCGGTTCGTCCAGCACGAGCAAGTGCGGCCGGTTCCACATCGCAGCAGCAATCACGAGCTTCACCTTCTGCCCGCCCGAGAGGCCACGGATCTTGCCGTGCGTACCAAACTCTGCAGCGAGGTTAAAGTCGTCAAGGTGGCGCTGGATCTCTTTCGTCGTGAGCGGCCGGAGGTCGAGGCCACCTGCGAGCGTTGCCTGGCGCGTGTCTTCAGCCTCTGCGAGCTTCCCGAGCCCCATCTCCTGGAGCTGCTCGAGCGTGTAGAGCTTGTTGTGGCGCTCCGACATGCCGACAAGCTTGGCTTCGTACACGAGCGTCCCTCGCTTGCCCTTTGTCCGCGACACAATCTTCTCAATCTGACCGTGTCGCTGGCCTGCAAGCAGCTTCTCTTCCTCTGTCTGCTTGAGGTTCACGCGCATCCCGAGCTCCCGGTCAATGCCGTTCTCGCCGCCAAAACGCCACTGGAAGTACTCGACTGGCGAGCTCTCGAGGTGCTGCTCCACGTGGTGGAACGAGTGCTGCGCCACGTACGCGAGCCGCACATTGTGGTGCTTCCAGATCTCTCCGCTGTCGGAGTCCGGCGCGGTCTCTTGGACGAGCATCTTGATGAGCGTCGACTTGCCAGCGCCGTTCGCGCCAATGACAGCGACCCGGGACGCAAGACAGAGCTTGAGCGTCACGTCCGAGAGCTGGGGCGTGCTCGCACCAGGGTACGTGTACGAACAGTGGTCCATCGTGAGGATCCGGCGGGTCGTCGACGCAATGCCTTCGAGCCGCCCTGGCTGCGGCAGCCGGAAGACCGTGTCCGACGACTTGAGCTCGTAGTAGTGCTTCGCTTCCGGGTGGAGCGTCACAAAGTGCGAGAGCGACCCGGGGTAGAGCACGAGCTGCTTGCTCTCATAGTGGAGCACGTCCGTGCAGACGCTGTCGAGGAAGCCCGTGTCGTGCGACACGAGCAGCACCGTCATCGACTCGAGCGAGTTGAGGTACTCGACCAGCCACGCGACCGCGTGCACGTCCAAGTGGTTCGTGGGCTCGTCGAGGAGCAGCACGTCGGCGTTGTAGAGCATCGCACGCGCGAGCGCGAGCTTCATGCGCCAGCCGCCCGAGAGCGCGTCAATGTCGCCAGCCAGCATCGCAGGCGTGAAGCCAATGTCCAGCAGCGTCGCTTGGACAGCCGCCGGCGTCTGGTGCGCCAGCTCTGGGGCGGCGACCATGGACGCGAGCAGCGACCCACAGCTCTCGACCACGTCTTCGTGCTGCACGTATACTGTCCGGAGCTCGGCGGGGAGGCCGTCAATCGCACCCGTCGAGATGTTGCGCATCAGCGTCGTCTTGCCGACGCCGTTCTTGCCCACGAGCCCGTACCGGTGGCCGCGCGTGAGCCGCAGCCGCGCATTCCGGAGCAGAATCTTCCCACCGTACGCGAGCGAGAAGTCGACGTCACACACGTCGTTCGGGTCGGTCGACTTCTCCCGCTCGCCACCCAAACCACCGCCAGCCGCTCGCAGAGCGTCACTCAGTCGCTCCGCGTCACTGTCGTGCATATGGGGCAGCAGGTAGGGCAGCACAAACCGCCGCCACTCGGCGCCTCGGTTCTCAATCGCGAGCTCAGCACACACGTGCGCGACATAGTCGATCGTAAAGTCGTCCAGCGCCGGGTGTGTCGCGCGGTCGAGAGCGCTGTGGAAGCCAGCAACGAGGTCCCGATGAAGCTTGTTCCGGATCTCAATCGGGTCGTCCGCCATGTCGACCGTCCCGCCGGCCGCGTGGACCAAGTGTGCACGCGCGCCACGCGCCGCTTCGACGACTTCTTCGTCCGTGAGCCGCTCGATCGCCGTTTCGAGCTGCGGGAGCAGGAGCGGCACAAAGTGGAGCACGTCCGACGGCCGCGTGACGAGGCGGCACATGCTGTCAATGATCGACGCGGCCTTGCGCTTGAGCGACGAGCTGTGGATCGACGTGTCGCGCAGCGCCTTGTGCAGCAGCGGCGCAATGAGCGCGAGCGTCGGCGCGTCGACGTTCGACACAAACGTGGTCGCGAGCAGCGCGTCGATCGCTTGGATCGTCTGTTCCGGTCGCGCAATCACCTGGACGAGGATCGGTACGAGCGGCACAACGTCGTCGTTGCTGATCTTCGAGCACGCGGCCGTGAGCGCAGTCAGCGCAGCGTCCTGGACCTGCTTCTTCGTGTCCCACACGCACTCGGACACCACCGGAATGATCTCTGGTAAGCAAGCTGCGACTTCGTCCGACGCCACGTCGCTGAACGCTGTGAGCAGACTCAGCGCAGCCACTTTGCTCTGCCACTGGCGCAGCTCGAGCGCCGCAAAGAGCTGCTTGAGCAGCGAGTGCGTCGCGAGCGGGTTCACGGTCGTAAGCAGCGTCCGCGCGAGCGTCGCTGCTGCGTCTTTCACAGTGTTCTCCGAGTCGGCGTGGCGCTGCATGATGGGCACGAGCTGCTGGACGACCACGGGCTCCAAGACGCACGCGAGCGCGTCACATTTACACAGCGCAGCGAACATTCGCAACGCGCCTTCGCGGACACTCGCCGGCTTGGCGACGAGACAGTCGCGGAGGGCGTCGAGCACAAAGAGCGCCCCGTCGCTCGTTGGGCCCAAGACGAGCACAGCAGTGACAACGTCGTCGACGGCAGCGCGGCGTTCGAGGCGGCTCACGCCGACGGCGTTTGCACGGTCGAGGAGCGACGAGAGGAACGCGACCGTGGCTTCGATGGTCGGGAGCTCCCGCACGGCCTGCTTCTGCGCGTCGGTGACGAGCGTGCGGAGGCGGTCGTCGCTGTCGTCGCCGTCCGAGGACGAGCCTTCCGACGCCGTGGCCGACAGCTGCGAGCTCGAGCCGGACGCGGCTGTGCGTGCAAGCGGCTTGACGACCTGCAGCGTCGCTGGGCGAGGCGGTAGCACCGATGGTGGTGCGGCTGCCAGCACGGACGGGGTTGGCGTGCCGAGAGCGGCGGAGAGGACCGCGGCGGCCGCGGCCTTACGCTCGCGCTGTCCTTTGCCCATTGATCGAAGTGGTGCGGAAGCTGCTGACTGGCGGGCGGACGGACGGGTGGTTGGGCGGCTTGAGCGGTAGGCGGCGGATTCGCGAGTGCGGGAAGAGAATAGGCGCTCGCTCGAACGCGAAGCGAACGAACGAGCCAAGTTTAGCTCTGTTTTCCAAAACGGTTGGCTGCTGGCTTGGAAGATTCAGTCGCGACCTGGCAGATACGCGACTAGGCAACGAACTATTAAACTGAAGGGTGGATGGTACGCTTAACCCGCTATTTCGCTAGCAAAGAACAGGAGGATTCAATTATGGCAATTAATTGCATCATTCATATGTACGCCATGTCTCAATTGGTTCAATTCACGACAAAAAATTGCTTTTGGTGAGAGGAGCACACTCTGACTCGAAGAGCAAACCGTCAAACGGTTGCGAGACTCAGATTCTTCAGTTTCACTAAATTACTGGGCGAGCCCTTTGACAGTGTTCAAGTATTGTGTTTGCACTCGCCATTCTCATTAGTACACACCATTATATTCTCAACAAAAACTGCACTGTAGTCATCGAAGTGCTCCGTTTCGTCCGCAAGTGAGGCGCAACGTCCATCTTGCCCAACACCCTCAGATCATATCACCATTGTACTCACAGAGGCAACTCCACGTGTCTAAGGAGCAGGAGTCAACACCTTTCCAGTTTCGTCCTAGAACAGCCAAGCTCCGTTTCAGAAAGCGCCACCCTTGAATGCCAAATTCTGTCTCAGAATACTTCAGATTCTGAGATTCTCGCTGTTCCGAATCTGCACAGTGTATTTATTTTCAGTTTGAAATGTACTAGATTAGTACATTTCGCTAAGTCAATGAACAGGCTTCCTCAAGAATGTAAAAGGCTGGTGCTTTGGTCGATGAATTCTTTCGAAATAAAAAGGGAATATTCCACACAAGTGTATACTTCAGCTACATAAATAGAGAAGATTTTCTTCCTTTTAACACTGACTTTCTGACTCAAGTAGACGGAATCTGGTAGGTGCCTTCTGAAACATGAAATCCGCTAAAGCGAATTGGGCCACAAGGATGCTATCATTCAATAGCCCAGTGTCTTGCGGATTTGGTGGTACCTTGTTGGCATTGTTTGGATTCGTGCAGCCCAAGTTCTCGCGGATCACGTTCAGCCATGTCCATC
>JAASGD010001126.1:0-13059 GCA_023334115.1 Globisporangium megalacanthum | reverse complement strand
ACGACACGACACGACACGTGAGACCTACACAACGACGCTACCCCCCCCCCTCTGTTCCCTCTCCAGACGCCACCCACGCACCTCGTGGCACTCGCGGCACTTGCGACTAGCAAAGCGCCACTTGGACAACGCGTCCCCGCACCCAAAGCACGCCTTCTCGAACAGCGGCATCGTGACCGTCTTGGTAAAGTCCGCGACGAGCGACTCGTTCGCGGCCCGTGCGAGCCGGATGAGGTGCTCAAGTAGGCGCGGGTTCTTGGCTCTGCGCGCAGCCACGAGCTTGGTCATCCACGCAGGCACGCCTTTCGTGTCGCAGTCGTAGAGCGTGACGACGTCGAGCAGCCCGGGCGTCCCTGTCTCCGTGTACACGGTGCCGGAGCAGCCTAAGTGCGCGCGCACAATGCCGTGCGTGCTCATGAGCGACGGGCAGCTCCGGTGGACGACCGAGTGTGTGCACCGGGCCCAGCCGCGGCGACCGTGCTCGTCCACGAACGTGTCCATGTACTGAAAGTCCGAGCGAACGAGCGAGCGTCAGTACACAACGTCTCTCAGTCAGTCTAGCTGCCGACTGACGCCTGCTTCGTCCGTCGTCACCTACCTCGATGTAGCAAATGTCGCGCTGGCGAATGAGCTTGGACGGCGAGTGCCAGAGCGACCAGCGGAGTCCGCACGAGCGCAGCGGGTGGGCGGACGACGGCGCGAGCGCATGGTAGATGGACTGGGACTGCGCAAAGCCGATCGCTGCATTCGTGCGGTCGCTAAAGAAAACGTCGGCGACCTCTTCGAGCGTCGCGTGGATCTGCGTGGGCACGCAGATGATCGCGCGCGTCGAGCGCGAGGACGACCGCACTTTGGTGCCAAAGCCACTCTCGCGCGCAAAGCGGATGTTGCTAAAGAGCTTGGCGAACTCGCCGCGGCCATGGGCGACGAGCTCAGCGGCCTCGCGCTCCGGCAGCGGCTCGGCCGCGAACCGGATCGAGTATTGGTCGGCCGCAAGCGGTTCTGGCATTGTTGTTATACTGGACGGGGTCTCGCGTTCTCTCTCGCTCGCTCGCTTCCGCGGTCGCGCGCTTGGTGCGAAATGGAGCGAGCGGGAGAGCGAGCGAGGTTGCGTGTCCGCTTTTCGTCCCGTCACTCGCCCCTGACGACCTCGCTTTTCAGGCGATTTTCACCAGCTCCTCGAGGTGGACTGAGCGGGAGTGAGTGAGTGCACTGAACTGCCTACAGTAGCTCTCAGTGGAGGTGACAGGGATGATACGGTCTGTGATGCTGTGATACCACCAGGTGTGCGCGAATGCACCGCATGGGTGGCGAGCGAGCACACCGTCAGGTCGCGTCATTTCGGTCACACGAGTCGAGTCGAGAGACCGAGAGGCCTGGAAGAACCTTTTGGCTAGACCTGTCCAGACATGGTCAAGTCATGAACGTGTCACCTGTGACCTCCGCCGACACCACTTGGCGTCGACAGATTACTGCCACATTTCCAATTTGCTGTCCACAGTGGCGCCGCTGTCACGGTCGGGTCCCCGACCAAGCCAGCCGAGATTTCCCGTGTACTGTACGTGGCGGCGGCGATCGCATCGGCGTATCTCGTACGACTCGCTCTTCCCATCGCGAGCGCCTCGGCGCTCGATCGACCTACGGCTTCCCAGAACATTTCCGTGCTGAGCAGCGCGGTGTTCTTTCACAGCACCTGCAGGCTTCACATAGCTGCAGACTTGACTTCACATAGCAAAGCGCCCGCGGCGTTCTGTTCTGGCTTCTCCAACCACGCACTGCTGGTCATCCATGAGTGCGTGCACAGGTTGCACTCACTTCGCAAGTGTGCGGTGATGACTGAAAATGAAATGAACTGTGTCCAGTTCATATTTCCATCACCGCTCACTATTTTAGCACCTGGTTGAATACGGATCCAAATCCTGGGATTTGGATCCATATTCTACTAGGCTAGGCGCTATTCTTCTACTAGGCTCTAAAATAGTGAACGAGGAAACCAAAATGGAGCAAGTGCCGTGCCATCACTCAGTGAATTCAACAGGTTGGTCTCGGTTAGGTCGACCACCCAGCTTCTAGCGAAGAGGTCAATCCCGCAAGCTCCTTTGCGTGTCAATGGCTCCAGTGTCGAGACCAGGAGCGCATGGACGACTGTGTCGATTTCGATCGGATCGCTGCGAGTTGCTGCTGAAGACTTTCCGCCAGCAGTGTCCTCGATTACGAGTCTCCCCATCAATTCCCAGACGCGAAGCGCTGTTGTCAACAGCGTCGTCCTCCCGATAGCATGTTCCTGGCTTTGCGAGTGCGTCGCCTGTCATGAGCTTGAACTGGTAAGTTTGCACCCAACAAGCACACTCGTGTGTGTCCCTTCCGCGTCAAAGAGTTGGAACCAGTCTCACGTCCTTCGGCAACGGAGGAATGGCCACCTCAATGGAACAAACGACACTAGACGCCCCAAGTGCACACGTAAGGTGAAATGCTTTGCCAACACAAGTCGCCACACCTTTCTGCTTCAGTCGGCAACGTCCTTCCCCCGCAGTGTGCCACCTCGGGTACTCCTAACATAACGCCTTCCTGTCCCTCCCTATCTGAGGTGTCTGTCGCTACTTGTAGCTGCTCAGGTAAGAGAGGTCGAGCGCTGCTACCACTGGCGGTTCCTCACTGCGCTTCGGTATCCGCGTGTCCCGGATCGGCGTCGTCGCGGACGCGCTCGCGACTCCGTTGCCATCGTCCTTAAAGTAACTGTAGCCCCGGTCCGACGCGGCTTTCGGAGGCCTCCCATTCATGAACGGATCTCGGTTCGACGTTCGCCGCCGACTGTTGCTGTAGAATTTGTTGCCAGCGGTCTGGGCGTGCGAATGCGACGGAGGTGGTTGCTGGCGTTGCTGCTCGCGGCGTGTATGCTGCTCCGTGTAGAGGTGGTACGCTGGCTCGCTCTTGTGGGAGCTCACAGGGCTGCCCCTCCCATCCATGTGGCTGTCGACACGGGTCCGCTGTGAGACCACGTCCGGGTGGCTGTGGAAACGCACGAGGTCGGCGTGCTGGCGCTGTCGTTGCACCTCGTGGTACTGCTGGTGGCGGTACAGCGGTTCACTCGTCGACCGACCACTCTTGCTCAACCCGCTGACGACAGACGGTGCTGTCGGCGACACCACAGTGCTGTTGTCGTCGGCGATCCGACTCGACGTGGTGCTGTCGTTTCGCGAGCGAACGGACGCCTCCTCGTCGTCCATGCGCGTGAGCTTCACGCCGTGCTCGTCCGCGCACGCAAAGCACGCCTCGTGGCTCCGTCCGAGCTTCTCGACCCGGTAGTTCTTCTCGACGATCTTGGAGCACTTCTTGCACAGGTACTGTGAATGCCGCCAACCATACGAGAACAACACAACTGTTCGTGAGCAGACGATACAAAGAACGCGGTCAAGTGTTCAGCCAGGACCCACTCCCACTCTCACGTACCGCGGTGCAATAGTGGCACTTGTGCTTCGTCTTCCACTTGGGCATGCGATTCGAGCACGCGCCACAGCGTTCCTCGGCCTTGAGCTGGTGCGCGAGCGTCGCGGCTTGCTCCTTGGACGCGCCAGTGAGCAGCCGCGAGAGCTTCGCGTAGTGGTTAATGAGCTCGGCGTTGTGCTTGCCGCGCGCTTTCATGACCGCTGGTGCAAGGATGGACGGGATGCCCGTGCGGTCGACGTTGTAGTAAAAGTAGCCGTTGAGCACGCCGGGTTGGCTCGTTTCCTGGAAGAGCACACCGCAGTAGTAGAGCTGGCCACGGGTCACGTTGAGCGTGCGTGAAAAGTCTGGACAGATCGTGCTCTCGATCGAGTGCGAGAGCTTACCCCAGCCGCGTTGGCCGTTCTGCGCAAAGTACGGCTTCATGACTTCGAGGTAGCAAAAGTCCTGGCCCTTGGCCAAGTGCCGGTTCGGCGACTTGAAGAGCGACCACCGCAGGCCCGTGTACTCGGTTGGCGCGGCCGGCGTCGGGCGTTTGAGCGCTGCGAGCTCGCGCGACTCGGAGAAGTCGAGCACCATCTTCTTCTCGTCGTTCAAGTACAAGTCGGCGATCTCTTCAAGCGTACCAAAGATCTGGTGCTGGTCGAGCAGCGTCACGTACTTGTCCTCGTACTCGAGCGCACCGCCACGCTTGCACTCCATAGTCGCGCCGATCTGCGCGCGGTGGAGGCGCACGAGGAGCTCCTCGAACAAGCGGTCGCCGAAGCTAATGAGCTCGCGCTGCTCGTGGTCCTCAAAGAAGTCGCTCATGCCGGGACGTTGCGTGGAGGAGAGAGATGAGCGAGGGACAAGCGGGCGGCTGCGCACGAACGATGCGGCACTCGCGCGTTGGTTGCGTGTCTGTGTGTGTGTATCTGTCCTACTCGCGAGCGTGCGCGTCCGTCGCCGTCTTGTTCTGGTGTGGTGAAAAAGTCTCTGAAGCGTAGCGGGACGGACAGCTGGGAGAAGGGGATCGAAAGACTTCTGGACACTTGGTCGTGAGAGTGGACGCTCAAGAGAGTGCCTTGAGCGCGAATGTTCGTTCCTCTTCCAGTGTGCTGCTACTGGCTGGATACAGCGGACAACAAGTCCCGATGGGTTGCGAGCTGGCGATGGTGAGCGCAGCTCAGCAAGCAACTTCGTCCGCTCGACGATCCGTGTCCACCGTTCACCACCACCCGCGAGTGGAGACTTCTTCGAAATCGAGTCGGATCACTTGTGCTGAACTCTTTTTCCCTGGAACGTCGTTATATAAGAACGCTGAGAATGTATATTTTTTAAGCAAAACGATGGGTTTTAGAGGGGAATATAACTGTAGAGCTCTTTTGATATGAAAAGCTCTTTTGTAGCTACTCGTTTCGAAAGGGTATGCGTTATTCTTATTTCTCAACATTCAATTCTCTCCTGGAAACCTGGATACGAATGTGTGTGAAATGTTGTCTTGTCAACACAACTTGCGTGAAATCCCGGTCGACTCGACACCCTCAGTCTCGTGTTCGAGTCATCAGGCTGGAGTCAAGTCATACAGGACATGTAACCAGCACGACGCTGGCCGCCACGCTGTCTGTTTTGCGACAGCTCCAGGCCATCAGTAGTCCCTCGCTTGCAAAGTCTCTGGAACCCCTCTTGACCTGCCTGTCTGGCTGTCAAGGTCAAAAGGGGATCCAGACAGAGAGAGAGACTTTGTTAATACCGGTTGGTCCCTGCCGGTCATCCACGCCACGACACCAAACTCGGTGCAATCAACACGAGCGGATCTCCTCCATCGTGGTCGTCCAGACATCCAGTCTCCACCATCTACATCTTCTACGCTACAGTACTTGGACAGAAGAACTGAAAAGCTCACCCCGAAATGTCGGCGTAACTGTTCACAGCTCTCGTGTGCGACGCTACATACTCAGTTCCTTCAACAAGTCGATCTGAGGAGTTTGGGCAAACCCGCATCTCCGGCTCCAGGCGTGGCCTGGACTCTGATGACAGCCACCACGTTTTCGTCCAGCCACTCTCTCTCCGTACACTTCCGTTAGTGTGCAACGCGATGGTGGACAAACACGAGGCCCGTCGTGCTCCAAGGTCCCACCGAACGAAAGCGGAAGCGGAAGCGAAGGCAGAGAGGAGTGATCAGCTTTCGCTGCCCGCTCGAACGAACCGCGAGACAGAACTCGTGACTGATTCCACTCACGGCCGCGTGTCGAGACCTCGAGTGACGACACCAGCGCTCTTTGTTCCATTCTCCATCGACAGTCGGTGTATCATAAACTGGAACTCGCCACATGACGCGGACAGAGGAGGGGGATCGAGCGGCCAGTGCGACATCACTTCAACTTACATAACCATCCTGCCCAGCCTCTCTCGCTCTCTCTCTCTCTCTCTCTCACTCCTCCGAGACTCACGTTGGTACAGGCAGGCAGGTCCCCATCCGTTCTCCAGTACCAGCTAGTACCCACGCAGCTTGAGGGTCCGCAAGAGCTTGTACTGCTCCTTGATGCGCTGCTTGAACGCCTCCTCGTCCTCGCTGCCCTTCGCGAGCGCCATTTGGCTCTGCAGCTCGGTCAGCTGTGCGATCTGCTCGTACAGCGTCGCTGACGACACGCGCTCGTGCATCAGCACGGGGTTCCGCCGGGTCGCGACTGGCCGCAGGTTCTTCACCGAGTACAAGTTGGCGATCCGGGAGCTGTTCTCGTCGCCCTTGGCTGCAACGTCGCGGTGCTTGTACTTGGGCCGGGACTCGGCAGTCGCTGTCGGCGTCGACACTGCAGTCTGCTCAGTCTCTGCGTCAAACTCGGTAAAGTCGAGCTCGTCAGGCGAAAAGATGGACGCCATGGACGCACGGCACTGGTCGTCGAGCTCGCGCACGCGGTCACGGAGTGCTTGCATCTTGGCATCGTGTGTGCTGTGGATCCGATCCATAGCGGCGGCCGCGCGCCACTCGGTGCCGACGTGCACAGTGTTGGCCTGGCGCACCAACAGACTACGGTCCGTGGCCGCAAAGCCGCTGCTGACGTCGCCGTCCTCGCTCGCGCGCAGGTCGAACGTCGAGAGCCGCTCGCCAACGTTCTCGAGCGCAATGCGGTTCAGCTCGGCCATGCGCTGTCGGTGTGCGGCCTCCTTGCTCTTCATGATCGCAGTCGAGCGGAACTGGCTCACAGAGAACCCTGGGTCGTCGTCGTCTTCAGCCGCCGCCTGCATCGGGGACGCGCGCGCACGCCGGAGACCTGCGAGTTCCTCTTCGACAATCACTGTCGACGTTGTCGACGCGCGCATGTCGTCCGTCGTGTCGCGGGGCTCGAGCAGATCCAGTGAGAATGCGAGGTTCGTGAACCGACCTGGCGTTGTCGGTGGCTGCTGGACTTCCTCCTCCTCTGGCATGAACTCGAGACTCGACATGCGAAGCGGGAGGCCGCTGAACCCTCTCGGCGAGCTCGCACGGGCCGCCGACGCACGGCTCGACGCCCGGCCGCTGTCTACGAACAGCGGCGCCGTGTCTTCCGACGCCCGGACCGCAGCGACGCGGTAGCTGTCCATGTCGTTGTCGTCATTGTCGTTCTGCTCCCCGAGACTATGGAGCTGCGGTGGGAGCGACGACTTGCGGAACGACGCGCTCATGCGCTCAAAGTCGACCGTGTCCATCGACTCGCGGTCCTCGTCGACCAAGTGGAGCCGCGAGATGCGGTTCCCCGTGACGTCGACAGCGATGCGGTTGAGCTCTGCCATCCGCCGCCGGTGCTCTGCTTCAATGTCCTTCATGATCTCGGTCGACCGGTCGTACGTACTGTCGTCGTCGTCGTCGCTGGCAACGATGGCGTCGGCTGCTTCGCGCTGGGTGCGGTGTGCGCTCGCTTGCTCCATGAGCACAGTCGTCGACCGACTCAGCAGCTCCAGGTCAAAGTCCGACTCGCGCACAGACCCAGCGGTGCTGCGGCGATCCAGAATCGGGACGTCGCTGAATTTGCGTGACTCAGCGAGCATCGACAAACTCGACTCGGACTGTGTCTCGCTGCCGCGGCTGACAAGCGTGAGGTCAAGGATCGGGATAAGCGTCTGGCTGAACCGTGTCGTGTGCTCATCGTCGTCGTCGTCATCATCGTCGTCAAAGGTGTGGTTATCGTTGTAATGGCCGTACGCGACAGGAGACGCGACAGGGGATGACGCCATCTCGATCACTTCGCCGGTCGGGATCTGGAGACTCGCGTACTGCTCGGTCACGCGCATCTCGTCGTCTGCGTGCGCGCTCGTGCGAGGGCTCGAGCGCCGACCCCCTGTCGCCGACACTGCACTACGTCGTGGACTCGAGTAACGACCTGCTGCTGGTTCAGTGTCTTGGCGCTGCTCGGTCAGCGTGGTCGCAGCCGGCAGCAGAAGTAGAATCGCCGGGTCAAAGTCGCTGTCGTTTTCCGTTCCCGAGCCGTTGTTGCTGGAGCGGTGCTCGCTACTATCGTGCTCGTCAGTCGACACAAACTGCGGGATGAACTCGATCGTGTGGCTCCGGTTCGCGCGCACTTGCGAGAGCTCGAGTGCGCTCACAGGCGCGTAGTACTCTTCTGCGTCCTGTTCGACTTCCCACGCCGCCAGTGACGACGACAGCTGGGGCGAACTTGGCGTTGTCGCGGTCACAGGCTCGTTGGCACCGACTGTCGGGCTCTCGAGGTGCTCGAGCGTGAACGGCTCGTCGTCGGCCGGGTTTGTCTCGGGCTCGGCGACCCGGCTGCTCGCTGCGTACGCCGCCGTCGCGCCGTTCAGTTCCGCCATGCGCGCGTCGTGCTCGTCTTGGATCGCGCGCATCATCTCGGTCGAGCGGTACCCGCTCTCGGGCGCGAACTGGATCGTCCGGCTCCGGTTCGCACGCACGCGGCTCAAGATCGCCGACGGCGGACGGCTAATGTAGTCGTTCTCGAACCGTGCGTCCTGCGATGGCGGCGCTGGCGGCGGGACGGGGAGCTCGCCTTTCACCGTTCCTTTCATAAAGTTCGACCGGATGTCCTTGATCGACACGAGCTTGTCGCTGCCTTGGTGCGCGAGCAGCACTGGCGTCGGTGGTGGTGGCAGTGCCGCTTGGTACTGTTTCTTGGCGCCTGGGAAGCGCTTGTTGTGCTCCTTGAGCGCTCCCGCACTCAGCTGCGTCGTGAGCGGCGGTGGTGGCGGAGGCGGCGCACTGAACGATGCGGTGGGGCTCGGTGGAAAGTCCGGATCGTACCGACGCGCGCGCTTGTCGAGCTCCTCCTCCGTGTCTTCCTGGGTCAGCGACAGTGCGGCTGTCTCGTAGTAGCTGCTCGACATGTCGGCGTCGAACGTCGCGTCTTCCAGCACGTGAAGCGGGGGTGCGGTCGTCGCCCCACCCGCTTTGCTGGCGCTGAGGTCGTGGATGTGAAAGTCCGAGCTGAACGAGAAGAGCGAGTCGGCCGAGCGCGTGAAGCGCGACTGGGCAAACACGCTCTCCTCTGTCTGCTCTTCCAGCCCCTCCGCATCTGCTTCCGCCTCGTCGTCGTCTGTCGCCTTGGCCTTCTCTTGCTCGGCGCGTTCCTGTTCGTGCTCGCGCTCGGCGTGGTCAAGCAGGTCTTCGTCGTCCGAGAACTCGGCGCTCGTCTTGGACAGCGACGCCGGAGGCAACGCCCCGCCCGTCCGGTAGCACTTGAGACAGATCCGCGTCTTCCGACGGCCTCCACCCGTCGTCTCGGTACCAGTACTGCTCTCATTCGTCTCGGTCGCTGTCGTTGCTGAGCTGCTGGATGCTGTCGTCCGGGTACTCGCGGCTGCCCAGTCGACCTGTGGCGCACACGACTGACACACGACCTGGCCACAGAGGCGACACCGTGTCTTGCGGATAAAGAGCGTGAACTTGCGCGCACAGTTCGCACAGGCTGAGCGCGAGCTCTTGGGCATCAAGTCCTCTTTCCGCAGCAGTGGCTGCGTCCCGAGCCGCCCCATCTGAAGTGCCCTTGAGATCTGAATCACCGACGTGATACGGCGCTTGAGCGCCGAGTTGAGCATGAAGCTCGGCAAGCGTTTCGTCGCTTTAAAGTTGATCTGGAGACTGTGCATCACGTCCATGAAGCCGGGCCGCTCGGCTTCGACAAAGACAAAGCCCGAGTGGTACATACTCCCCCGCACGGTCCCGTCCATCTCGGGGCAGTTCGGGAGCTTGATCGAGTGCATACTGAGGACCCATCCCCGCCGTCCGGACGCGTGACGGAACGTGTCTTGGCACTCGAGGTACACGTAATCACGGGCTCGCGAGAACGTCGACGGCCCTTCAAACGATGCGTACTTGACACTCACGCGGAAGAACGGGTTTGCGTGGCCGCCGTCTGCGACTGCGTACAGCACGGCGCAGTCGAGGACGTCGGCTGCTTTCTTCGCCCGCATGCGCTCAGTCGTGGATTGGTCAAAGTACGTCGCGACTTCAGCGAGCGTCCCGGCCATGGTCGTGACGCCACAGAGGTACTCCATGCCGTCGCTCTCGGCCGTGGACTCGCCACCGCCAGTCGTCGTGGTCGTAGCGGCCGCGCCGCTCTCGCCACGGTACATTTGAATGCCACGGAACTTGCCCGTGTACTGCCACGACACGGGCCCGTCGAGCGTGTGCGCGTGGTCGACGAGCGCAATCGACGACTCTTTCGCGCGCCGCACCATGTACGCACGCTCCGCGCCTGTAAGCGGCGGGAGGTTGAACGGATTCGCGTCGGCGGCGGCTTTCTTCTTGGTTCGAGAGGCGGCTGTGGCTGTGGCAGCAGCAGCGGCAGTGGCGGTACTGGCGGCAGTCGCAGTCATGGTGTTTGCACGGGCGCCGGTGGTGCCGCGGTGGTGCTCGCTCGGCGTCCACCCGGGCGTGAACGTGTCGTTTCCTTGGCGACGGGCGATTGCGAGCGAGTTGGCGCTCAGTGGCGGCGGGTGCGCTGCGTGCACCTCGCTGGGCGTCCACGCCAAGGGCGCAAACGTGTCGTCGTCGTCATCGCCGGTGGCAGCGGGTGGAGCCGGCACTGCGAACTTGTCGTTCCGCCGGCGCACGGGCGCGTGGGCGGCTGGGAACGGGCTCGTGTCGCGGTTGCGTGCACGCGCTTCGTCCGAGAGCGTGTACATGCCTGTGGTGGTGGTGGGAGTGAGGTGGGGAAGGTGTCGCTTGCGTGGACGAGCGCTCGCTCGCGAATGGAATCGAACGATGGATGGACGGCCCACCCACGAAGTGTGCGTTTGGGTGTGCTGGTGAGTGCGTGAGTGTGAGTGTGCGTATGTATGGGGGCAGAGGCGGCGGCGCTGATTGACTGACTTCACTTGAGCAGACTGACTCTGAAACTGCCAACAGACGATTTCCCGCATTTTCGCACTAGGTGGAAATCGCGAGAGGGCACTGGGAGTATACTGTACACAAGAGAGAGCGGCGGTAGAGGCGATCGAGAGATGCGGTTTTTCGAGGCATGGTCATCGACATGCGATGGTTGGACAGGTGACCATGTCATCCGTGCAGGTGCTCGTATCGACAGGATCGCAGAGAAGAAGAAGAAGAAGAGAGCGAGCGAGCGAGCGAGCAACAACGAACGTGTGGTATACTCGACACTATCGAAAAGGCATCACCAGACTTTTTTTCGGACTGGAACGAATAATGCGAGTGTCGAGTGATACTTGCGATGGTCGCGGATAGATACGAAAACTGAACATACCAGTCGGTACCAGCATGCCTAGCGAAAGACCCTCCTGGTGCGCCAGAGTTTGTTAGCAAAGAGGGCTCGATCGGCTATGATAGCCAGCAAGCACACACGCGAGCAGCAACGCGAGCTAGAGTGTCGCTTCAAGATGGTGTGCCTCTCCAAAATCGTCGTGTGCTCGCACAAGAAGGTCCCACCTCTCATGGCTCATGCCGTGCGCTCATCCATCGCAAATGCTCGTCAAGCTGCCGGTTCACACGATCGATCCACACACGCAAGCCGGAAGGGACACTTCCTCGCTTTGCTACGCTTGTGCCGTCAGGTGACGACTCGTTGCGGTATGTTTGGTGCGTCGTTCACCGCTGTTGCAGTCGGATGTGTTTGCCGCCTGGCGCTGTTCAACCGCGAGTCACCGTCGCGACACTCGAGAGCACCACTCGATCGCCCTTCCAAGCAGTAGACGTCTCGTACTGCGTCGAGGAAAAGTTCTCGGCAGCTGCAAGCGACCTCTGGATGTACAGGCAAAGCCAGCGCAAGCCTCTCTCACAAGAGAAGAAACTGCGAAACGCCGCACAGAGTAGCAGCATCGATAGGACGAATACCGCCCATGAACTCCAGGATCGGACCGTAAATACTCCATGTAGTACATGAACTTGCTGGTAGAACTGTGGATCGCTCGGTATCCACCTGCTCTGCGCTGTCGCCTTCCAAGCTGGGGCCTGCTGGGGCTTCATGGCCTTCATACTATTCACACTCACTCACATAAAACCGAAAGCTACGCGCTTGCTTGTCGTCTCATGGATGGCAGCCAAGCACTTTCCAGAGCCGCAAGGCTCGCTGCGCTGCTGGTCGCCCCCTCCGCAGCTTGATCGCGTACACCTGCAGCATGTACTCGCAGATGGGCGACCCCAGCACCACCTTCGCAATCATGAGCAGCATGCAGAGGAGTCCCGCTTGCCGTGCCACACTCAGTGCGTAGCGTATCATGGCTAGTTGCTGTGGGTGGTGCTTCTCGAGCGACGAGACGAGGCTGTTGCTGCGTTCGTAAGCGGGTGTGGTCCCTACGACGGCGGTGCTGACGCTGCCCTGGGTCGAGCTGCGAGACTTTAGCCTGGATGTGGAGTAGGTGGCTGCTCCGTTGTCTGTGAGTTGTGTGGAAGGCGGTGCCGTGTTGAGCTCTTGGACCGTGCACATGGCTCGGGTTTATTGTACTATATCCAGGAGGGTTGATCAAGAGACTTGAGGCGGGGCTTGTTTCACGACTGGCAAGTCCGATAGTGTGGCAAGCGAGGTCAGCGCTGGCGAATGGATGGATTGGATAACAGCGCACGCGTGGCGTTGAGAAGCTCGAGCCATTCGATCAGGTTCGCTTTCTTTGCATTCTTTGCGGGAAGCGCATGTTTAGGCGACAAGAGCTGACTCGCGGGAGCGGTCATAGTGAAACTCAGAGTCAAGAAGCAACTCGTCCGAACTCGCGCCAGCGTCACTACACCACCTCGCGTCTCACGATCTTGGGCAAGAAGACGCCACGACACCAAAGACAACAGCGCGAACGACACCATAACGGCGACCAAAGCAACCTGAAGCATGAGCGCATGTGCACGTCGATCTGTTGGCAGGTGTCAAGTACCGGTATTCTTCATTTTTACGGTGTTCCACAACGTAGTGAGATCGAAAAGTAGGCAAAATGCAGTGAAAGATTCATGGCTAGTGATACAGTCCAGGACTGGAATTGTAAGTGGACCACACATAAATATGTCTAACCCAGGTCTAACACAGTACTGAAATGTACGCAATACACCATTTAAAGCTCAAATTGGGATGATCCAAAACCAAATTGAGCACATCCAAAATCAAGTTGAGCAAAGGTCTCTCATTCTCAATAAATCAGGCAGCAGACTGATTATAGGTTTGTACAGTCAATGAACACTCGCTT
>JAASGD010001125.1:0-13080 GCA_023334115.1 Globisporangium megalacanthum | reverse complement strand
TTTGGTCTATTGTGATTAGTCACCGAAGCAAACGCGGCGCCTCGTTTCGTTGTTGAGATGAGCTTTATGGTTGACATGGCGAGACCCTCTCTTCTGAAAGGTCTAACAGGACAGCGTGGAGTTCACATTTACACTTGACTACTTCACTTTAAAAGTGCACAAGTGCGCGCGTGCGCATTTTCAAAGTGAAGTACTACTGTTTGACTGCTTGAGGCAAGTCTTGATAAATGCTGACATGTTTGAGGCAACTTCGAATAATTATTCGGGCACGCATACAGCACAGGACGCGTGGCAACACTGCCTTGTGACGGCAGGATTCAATGCCGACTATCACCCCTCGCCTCGTATCAATTTAACAAGCTCACGCGCTACGTTCAGCATTCACCCTTCGCCTCGTATCAACTCTGTAGGTGTTTTGGTGCATTGAGGACATGGAGTACAGGGGTTAGTCATTTAGATTCACTTTGTTCTTCGTGGTGTTGGTCTCATCCTTGTGCCACCAGAAAATAATGCAACAACAACTCGAATTCACTCTTCCTTCATTTTAGAGCAAATTATTTCCGCTCTATCTGCCAGATAGTATCTGGAACAACAAGTTGCCTTGCTGACAAATTATCTGCAAAACAAATTGTCTTCAAAAACAAAAGGAATTCGGGGTTATCTATTTAGCGTGGGAGGTTCATTGCATCAAATGTTGAGCTTTGGTGCAGTATAAATCAATACGAACAGTACAGCACCACATTTTCTTCTTATGGACACTTACAGTACTCAACAAAGGCCTCTCAGTGGGGTTTGGACTTCTTTTCTATTGTTTACAATATTTGCCAATAATAAACAAAACCAATATTGGAATACTAGGTCTTACAAGTCAATATTTTAAGGTGATCGGGTTATAATCTTTTCATGCCGATCGCTCAGGCGAGTCGAATATTAGATAAATTATCCATACTTGTCTGCAAGAAGAAAAAGTCGTCTTACGAAGAAAAGGAATACGGTACTAATAAATTTATGTGTTTGAGTAGCTTTTTCTTGTGATTTACTGAAATTAATTGTGAAGCCAGGGCCCCCGAACAATTTCGGGTTATAAATTCACGGTACAGTATTACATTTGTTGTCGATCGTCGGACTAAGTTTTACATTCAAGTTTACCGCTTGAACGTAAGCTTGCGTCTCAAGATTATTCCTTGCGCGTAAACTTGATAATAAGCACAGGACCGCAAAAAATTGCTTCTACTGTACTGACAGTAGACTGTACTGACGGGAATACCGAATAAAATACCCACTTGGATTAGAATACAGGTGGGAGCGCGATGTAGGAACGCCTGATTTGTATCTAATTAAACGAGGTATTATAAAACAAGGTAAGTTTAATTGCCGATTTACGCAACGCGATTACATCGTCGTTTTAGCGAGAATAAAAGGGAATTATTTGATGCGCTTTCCTTCATCGCGCTCCCACCTGTACTCATTTCGGGTGCTGGTGGGGGTCGTGGGGCCGCAGGCCGCACGGCGCGCACCTTCCGGTCCGCACCGCACCTTCCGGTCCGCACCGCACTCTGAACCGCTCCTTTCTGCAAAATTAAATACCAAAGGTAAACGACCCTGGATGCCACTGAGAAGCAGAGGCTCGTGAAGCAGGCGCTTCATTCGCGTGCGTTCCCTGGTGTTGTACAGCTACCGGAGAACGCAAAATCTCAGCTGCTGTCGACGATCTTTGCTCACCCTGTCTTTGTCTGGGTGCCTGAGGCGCTCAACCCGTCACGAAAGCCGACCTGCAACGACACTGCATGCGGATGCGCGCCGTCGCTCAAGGCGTACCGCTCTCGACGCGCCCATGACGCCAGGCATCAAACTCTCGTGCTCTACGTGAAGTACCAGTGCGAAGGTGTTCCCCGCCGCTGCATCTCAACAGCGAGCCAGGATTAATTGTCGTCGTTGGGTGTGGATACCTCTCTGCTCTTCCCGTACACACTTACCTCAAAAGAAGGGCTTTCCCACTAGCTCATTAACATGGCGCACGAGGGGATCATAAGCTCCAACGGTCTGGCAATCGTGTTGAGAAACGTCGGGAGACGATGGCACAACCGCTACTTCCACCTCCGGTCTCTTTTCGCCACTCGCGCAATCGCCAATCAACGCCCACTCTCTCCAGCACCACAAATGTTCGAAGAGTTCAAGACCAACAACACCAGCCCAGATCACAAGACAGTGACCGAAGTTTGGCTGGCGCGCGCCGCGGCGTGTGGCGTGTTGTGCGAGTCGGTCATGCAAGCACTCGAGATCAAGCATGTGGTTCGAATCGACCACTCGCAGAAGTATTGTAAGAAGCCAAGAGTTTCGGGGCAGACGGGAGCAAAGTGTCGCTGTCATCCATTCGAATGTTGCTGCCCCTACAGAACGAGATCGGCCAGATTGTGGGCCGTGGGCTGACGAGGTCCGAGAACAACGCTGAATCCGAGAGCGTGCTGAAAGGAGCTGTCTTGCCGCGTGTTCAGGCGCGCACTGCCTGTGATGACGCACTCGTACTCGTATCCGGCAATGCCAACGCTGTTCGAGGTCTTGCGAGTGCTGTGTTTGGCGAACGCGTCACTGTCCGTCAAGACCCGTTCCACATGATCCAACGCCTCACGGAAAAGCTGAAGAGTAAGGCACGGCGGAACGTGTTGGCAAAGCAACTGTCAGGCGCTGTCTACACAGTGGACCGCCAGCTTCGCTGCCCAGACGAAATGGAGTGAATGATACGTGCAGCCGTCGGGGCCATCACACGTTCAGACCTTGGATGCAGCGAAGCGGAATCCAAGGGTGTGTAGAGAGCAATATGCGGCAAGTCTCTCGCGGTGATCTCTACGTCAAAGCGAATGTGGTGTACGAAGGCGGCGTGACCAGTTCTCTCGTCTCAACAAGCCAAGTCGAGTCGTTCCACGCAACCCTCAAGCGCCTTGTCGGTAGAAGCGTCTCTGTCGAAGTTGGGCTCCGGATCCTGGACATTCACATCTTGCAGGTGCGCGATTGGTTGTCCACGCAGAGTTCTCATCTGGCGTCGTCTTAGCTCTGTTTATTTTGCAGCACAACTTGCGTGTCGGCGCGTGGCACGGGCGCAATCCTGACATTGGAGTCGCAGACCTGGTTGAGGTGTTGCAGAGCAGCTGTACAAGAGCGGACGCTGATGAGCGATTCTCGCCAGACATAGTTTGCGCTTCAGCTCTTCTAGAGCGACCTCAAAGCCGCTAACCACCGCCATCCTGCTCCTCGTGAAGCGGATGTTTTGAAATGGCTGGAGCTTTTCGGGTCAGTACCGGTTGCTGATGGAGCGCTGGAGCGCCGACTCGACCAAGATCGCGACCACATTCGAACGATTCGCGAATAATTGCTTAAGCAGACGCAACTGTCGGCAAACTGTCGTTTCAGGCGCTCGGAACTGGTTGCATCCCTGAAGATGGTACCTGAGCGCGCCGAGAGCTCCCGGCACCTCACGCGACACAAGTACGATCTATTGCAGCAGGTCCGACAGGAGCAGGGCCGGTGTGGTTGATCGTGGAGCGAGAACCCAATTGTCTCGACGCTTCTGTCCAGAAAGGTTGTCGGTCGGAACGACAACCCGCGATTCGACTTGCAAAAACGAAGCTTCCGCACCATCACAAAAGCGCTGCAGTCGTAGGAGTGGCGCGTTTGAGATACAGGCCAGCCAGATGTATCTGCAGTGGTGCTCTTCTCCTTCAATTCAGTGGAGACTCGCGATGAAAACATACCAGAAGAAGACCTGCTGCAGATGAAGCTATTTCGTCTCCTCGTCGACGAGCAGCAAGGAAAGCGCTACATGCAGTTTTGCCAACTGTACGACTTTGCTGCGTGTATCTCGGAAGGGCTCACACCAAAAAGCGAGAACCGGTTGCGAAGGCGCTGAGCGGCGCTCCGCAAGCAGAATCAACGAGTGGCACAGATTAAGTTCGTTCTCAAGGTGACAAATGGTGGCGCACAAGGACGTGAAAATCTGGACGAGGCGACCTAGATGTCCGAGGACGAGGCACTGGCGGCGAGCCGGATCGCCAGCCGAAATGATGCGCTCGTCGACGAGAACAAAGCCCCAAGCGCGATCGTGCCAGTGGCGGGGCCTACAGTCGCGCCAGCGGACGCGATCGTCCCCGTCGCGCACGCTGAAAATGTTATACTCGCGCAGGCACACGTGTGCCGCGTACTTGTGGCGGAGCAGGAGCCAAGTGCGGTCGCTGGATCTTTGACACCTCCAATGCTCACCAATGCTACCACTATGATGGCTCGATCTACGACATCGGTATCGACAGTAGACTTGGAAGTATTTGCCACAATGTCGTACGAGTTCGGAGCGGCGGCGAAGATATGGACACTCACATACGAGCAGATGATGCTACGGTACCCGCGCTTGACGCTAACCGTGAACGCACTCCGATGTCGAGTCAAGGTGACCGTCGCCCGCACGGTGCGTAAAGCGCCAGTCAACAGAACAGCCTTTAGCTGAGAAGCGCTCAACAGGTTCCTGTGAGAGCTGACAAAAGAAGAAACGGCGTTGTGGCGAGGCGTCGTCGAATCCCTCTTGCTTGAAGCGAGTCAAGATGTCGGCGCCGTTGTACCACTTCTCCGGCGTACCGTAATGACGACAAAAGCTAAAAACGCACAAAAAGACTGAATAACGCACAAACCCACTGAAAAACGCACAAACATAGAAAAGGGCCAACTCATTAACAAACACTAGTAGTGAAGAAATGGACGTCGCGTAGACGCAGCCAGACATCGTGGACTGCCAAGCGAGCGTAGCGAGCGGCTCCGACCATGATCTGCGGAGGCGGGCCCAGCGGCCAACGTTTTCTGAATGGAGTACACAACGCCGTCCAGAACATTCAATCTATTTTTCCGAGCGCGAAGGTCCGGAGGGCAGAGAGCATGAGACACGAGTCCGCAATTAAGTATTTTTTTGCCTTGCGCGTTTTTCAGTATGTTTGTGCGTTGTTCATATTTTTTGTGCGTTTTTCAGCTGTTGCCCGTAATGACGATTGCCGTTATCGAATAAGCATGCGTTTGTGTTCGTGTGTTTCTTTCCAGTGGCGTGTTTGCTAGTGGCGTGTTCACCTGTGCAAAGACGTCGCAGTGTCTGTGTGTTCACTCCAAAAGCTCGCAACGCACGTGTGCATGGATGCGATTCAGTGTGGCGTGTTGCCCGCGGTGTTTGACGCGCGCAACGGTGTCAACCACATGTACAAGCTGCTGAGCATAACAATGACGGAGGATACGATGCACATCGCAGACAAGAGTACAAGCAGACCTCCCAAATTGAGCCTCAAATTTTGAGAGGTTCTGAATCACGTATTAGAGTTCACGCTTTGAGAATATGGTACTGACTGTTTTTATGGTATACCGAGGTGATATAAAAGCATAGATTCACAGGCAACTGGCTATAACTTGCGTATCCAAGAAGCTCTATCTCTTGTCGTGTCCAGCGTCATGCCGTTTGCCGCTATGCGCTTGAGCGGCGCGAACCCTAACAGTCCGTGCGCGAGCTGCTTCACGACAGCGTTGAAGCTCTTGAGAGCTTGAAGACAATTTGAAGCCACACGACGGAGAGCATTAGGTCTTAGTGTTAGAAGTCGCACAAGTCGCCCTTTAGTACGCTATTTCATGGCCTTTAGTTGCGATAGTCATCGCCCAAAGTAATGATGTGCTCGCTGTGTCAGTTCACTGACACAGCGAGCACTGACAAGTGATGAAGAAATAGGAGAGGAACGTGATGTCGAGTACGAGTACCTGTATGTTTTTCTTCTATTTCATAAAAGCTAAGTTTTCGTGCGAAAGGACCAACGTGGAACTAGGAGCAAACACGCACACAACGTAAAAAAATATTTACTCCTGGATAATTCACTATGACAGCTAATATTTTAAACGATATACTTTTATAATTGATACTATTGAACTTATTAAGAAAGCAAATTATCATATTCATAGGAGCTCAATTTCGGAGGTCTGCCTGTACTTCGAAGTACTAGTTGTAAAAAAATTCCCGTGGTTGATATTCCAGAAAAATTCCACCCAAGGCAAAAAAACGCCACAGTTCGAGCCTGATCGGGTACGATACTCGTGCTCCTCTTGCACGTTCATGCGTCATCCAGCGCTCTTTTTAGCAAACTTCGAAATGAGCAGCTGATTCCAGACTGCTCTCCTCGCGCTCCTGCCGTCACCCAGCAAGCGATCTCCGCTGCCTCTCACCAACTTCGCTCTGGTGCGTCACGATCCGATGCACACCTTCTGGCTAATGAGGGGTGATGAATTTCTGAAGTAAGCATTTATGAGGCGCTGTCCCGAGAGAAAAATAGGGCTGTAGGGAAGGAGACCCTGGGCAAAAAACATACACTCCCAACTGCCAAACTGCCGCTGACTTTGCGGCTAAAAACATCACTCCCCTGCGTCTCGCAGTCCTGCAGCATTCCACGGTCCGCGCTCCCTGCAGCAACACAAACAACAGCAAGCGCAGAAATCGTGATGCTGTGGCCATTGTCGGTGACCGGTCATTCTCATCAAGCGTGGCGTGAGTGCCGCGTCTCGTCAAGCCCTGACGATCGAGTCCAGCAGAGCTGCTGGCGAGTTCCCGCTTGCCGCCGGGGCGTCTCAATTGTCTATTGCCGGACGTCCTCGCCATGCGCGGCGTGGGTGGCGTGGCTTCATTACTGCTGACGATTGAGTTTAGCAGAGCTGCTCTCGAGTTGCTGTTCGACCGCAACGGCGTCGCCATTTTGGTGGCCTGCTGTGCTCTGCATGCGCGACACGCGTACTGCAGCTTTTTTAGTTCTGTAGTGTACGAATGCAATCGCCGTGTGCTTCATCTCCATCGTGCTGCGCTTGGTGTTCTGAGTGTCTGACGGTCAATCTCTGCCTCGCCGCCAGCCGCTGATCGCTTGTGGCTCGCAGCAGTCGACAAAATTCGTTCGACCTGCCGCTTGCCTTGAGCTGGGTCCTTCGGGCAGCGAATCCGCGCCTGTTCGCGACATCTCCGCCACGCCTCTCTGACTGCGTCCTCGTCCGTCTGGTTCGTGCTCTCGTCAGTGACGACACCAAGTCGGCCTCGCAACCCCACGAATAACTGCTTCGCGAGTGCTTTCGTCAGGTTGTCGGCCACGTTCTCGCGCGGCGCCACGTACTCGAGTCCAAGGGAGCCAGCGTTTGTGTGCGCACGGACGAAATGGTAGAGCACAGATATGTGCTTTGTGCGAGCGTGCTGCACGGGTCTTGTGTGATCACGATACAAGCCCTGTTGTCTTCACGAATGATGGTCTTGCCTTGCGGAAACCCCAACTCGTGCAGCAGCTACCGCAGAAAGCGGATCTCACGAGCGCAGTGCGCGAGTTTCACGCACTCCGCCTCGGCTGTAGATATAACTACGCCCTGCTGCTTCCGCGAGCTTCACATCACCGCACAAGCACCAATGAACGTTAAGTACCCGCTGTTTGACTTGAAATCGTCTGCATCGTCTGCGTAGTTAGGGTTCGCGTAAGCCCTCTGACTCTCGCTGTCGCAGCTGAACTTGAGTCCGTCCACTGCGTCTCCTTGATGTACGTGATGACGGTCTTGACACAATCCCAATGTGCGCGCCCGTACGTGTTCAGGAATCGGTTCATAGCTGGGACCGCGTACGCGATGTCTAGTCGAGTCGTGAGCACCAAGAACATGAGACTCCCGACGGCTGGTGATATGGCTTGCTGACAGCGTCCGCCATCTCATCGCCAGTCGGCACGGCTATTGGCTTCCGCAGACGCCCATCCGCCCGAGCCGGGACCACCGATATATGTAAGTTACCCAGACTGAATCTGTCCACGATCATCTGGATCTGTTGAGACTGCTTGAGCCACACTCGACGCCGCGCTCGGTCTCGATCGACAGCAATGCCAAAGATGCAGTTGATTGATCCCAGCTCCTTCATGGCGAATCCGGCGCGATCACCGCCTTCAGGTTCTGCCTGATTTCCGATTTGTAGGCAACGAGCACGAGATCGTCGACGTAGCTCGTGATGACAGCCTACGCCGAGCTGTCAACGCCTTTGACGAATATGCAAGGCTCGCACTTGAGCGCGATGAAGCCCTCGCGAAACAAGCGGTCTGTGAGCACCTTGTGTCAAGATCGTGGTGCCTGTTTCAGTCAGTACAGGCTTTTAATGAGCTTACACACCAGATGCTCCTTGCCCTGTAAGGCAAGTCCTTCAGGTTGCCGAACCTACACATCCTACGACAGCACGCCATTCAGAAACGCGGTGTCGATGTCCATGACCTCACACTCGAAGCCTTTAATGTGCACGACCGCCAGTAAGACGTGCAGCGACCCGAGTCTGACCACAGGCGCGAAGACCGCGTCATAGCCTTCGAACTGGGCTTGGTGGTAGCCGATGACGACCACTTGCGCCTTGTGCCGCTAGACCGACCTTTTCTGATGACGCTTGACTTTGAACACCCATTTTGCGAGTAAGCTCTCGCATGCCCTTCCGGACTAGCACGAGATTCCACCTCTTGTTCTTGGGGAGAGCGATACTTTCGCGTTCCGTCGCTCCACGCCACATCGCGGCATCCGGCCGGCTCATCCCGCCGCGGTACGCCGCTGGTGCGCTGTTGACGCTGGCACCGGCGACTGCAGCGGTCTCGACGGTGTGCTTGACGTTCTCGAGCTCAACGAGAAGTTCAGCCTGCTTGAGCGCTCGAGATTCTCGGAGCACGGGGTCGACACTGGTAGCACGTTGTTGCCTAACCGTTTGCAGCCATGGCACTGCATCTGTTGCGTAGCACGTGGCGATCGTGGCGGTCGCCGCGTTCAGCGAGTGAATGTAAATTCCAGAAACGAACTCCTCGAGCAAAACCATGCCCCTTCCAACAGGCTTCTCGGCCACGGGGATGCGGCTGTAGAAAAGCAGATCAGCTGTCGACGTTGCCGTTCTGGAGTTGAAGTTGAACGACACCGGCATGCATTGCTCCAACTTGTGGTACTCGCCGCGCTTCAGCTTCCCCGGTGCTTTAGCGTCAGATTCATCATACGTGACATGGATCGACACCACCACGGTGTTCACCGCGCAGTCGAGGGCGAGCCAGTCGCGCTGTCCAGCAGCGTAGTCGACGAGTACCGCGCAAAGCGCGCGAGTCGACCTTCTGTCACTTCCGCTACAGTCTCTTGCTCGATGCTAAAAGCTGTTCCGGTTCGATCTCCTTGTAAAAGTAGACGTAGCACAGAGACATGAACTCTCAGAGGCTTTGGAGATTGGGCTTGAACCAGTACCAACTCCCGAACGGTGTCACGTTGGTTCTGCTGCACATCATCCAGTTCTACACATATGTTGAAGCCCAATCGCTCAACTCAAAGATGCTGTGGTGCTCCTCCTGTGATGAGCTTGGTGCGAACCTTGCTGAATATCATGTCGAAGTGCACCTCGGCGAGCCCGTTCTGTTCTGGAGTGTGCGGTACCGTTGCTTCGCGTTTGATGCCGTTATAACGGCAGGCCGTGACGAATCGCTCATCAAGGAACTCGCCACCATTGCCGCACACGAATTGCTTGACCGAGCGGTTGTGGTGCGTCTCGGTCATCGGCCTGTGCTCCACAAAGCGATCAAAGTATTCCGAGCGCTCCCGTAGGAGGTAAATCGTGCAGAAGCGAGACCACGAGTTCACAAATACCAGCACGTATCGCGCATCACTGCTTGATAATGCTTTAACGCGTCCGGATATGTTGCTATGGACAACGTCATCGCACCCAGCCGTGCCTGCCCGAGCAGCGGGTGGAATCCACTCTCACCGCTTCCCGCCGTTCTCGTAAGCATCGAACGGCAGATGATGGCGTTCAGAAGGACAGTCGATAGCCACCGCTGACTTGAGCCGCTGCATCTTTACAATAATGTCCTTGCTCGCGCGTGCGAGTGGACGGTGAAGGAGGTCGAGCGACGGGTCGGCGTGAATCGCCATCGCGGTCGGGCTTGGTCGATTATTGCACAGCACGCACAGGCTGCTGTTGTTTGGCTGGTATCGAACCGCCAACTTGCTCGAGGTATGATGACTACGCCGGGTCCGAGGTGAAGTCAAACAGCGTGCCTGACTTGGCTGCTTGAATTACTGACAGGATGTTTACGCGCAGACTGGGAACAAGAAACACCGACCCCAGGCGCATGCGCGTCAACTTGCCGCTGCGCAGCCGAACGTCAAGAGGAACAGTACCAATGCCAGTCGCGTTCAGGCGTCGAGCCCCTTGTGGCGCGAACAGTACAGCTGAACTGCTTGACTTCCTCAAACAGTGTTGCGTCCACGCACATGTGTTGTGAACAGCTAGAGTCAACCAACTACTCAATGTCACTGCCGTCCTGTACGCTCGCAACTGCCGTCGTCATCAACCCCCACACTTCATCGATAGTAGTTGGCAGCGCTTCTGCTCCTGTTGTTGAAGCTCTGGTTGCTTGATCGTCTTCGAGAGCGGTGGTTCCTCGTTTCGTGCGCACTTCGATTTGCGTTGAATTACGCACCCAAAGACAAGACTTTTTTACACCGCGGGGAAAAGAACTTGTTTTCAGTATACCCCCACCTTTTCAGACATCTCTAATGACTGGAGCGAATCGCGATGGCGGTGGGCCGCCGCCGCCGGGCCCGCCGGACACGTCCCGAGACGGTTTGGCTGCCCCGGCTGCGGAGATCGCGAAAGAGACACCTCTGAGCACAGAGTAGTCGGCGGCGAAGGTGAAGCGAACTGAGAAGGACAGAGGACCGCAATACGCCATGCCGGACGACTCCGATCATTGCATGATCGCATGAGCCGACACGCAACAAGCAGGCGACCCAGCTGATACAGAAGAAGACGAGTACGAGGACGTGAACGCATCGCCCAGGCCCGAGGCGGAAGCCGACATTGCGAATGGGGACGCGGGAGCAACTACTGGAGGAGGTGACGACTCGGTGGCCGCAGGCGCCGCCGGTCCGACGACCGCAGCGTGGGGACAGATGGGCGTGGTAGCAATCAAGCGGGCGCCCTGGGCGCCGCGGTGCCTACGGACCCGAATGCCAATCAGCTCGTCTGCGTTCGCCACGTCGTCCTCGCACGGGCAGACTAGCTGGTGGAATCGTTTCGGGCAGCTGTAGCCACCCCGAGCGCAGTTCACCTCGACTCTGCTTTGTGGGTAATGACGCCTGTGGAGGAGTCAGCATTCATTGAGTATATGTGCGGACAACTCCACCTCGACGAGCCGCCACAGTTCGTCGAAGCCACGCTACCTCGCGCGGTGAGAGCGACATTGCTGGAGCACCACGAACGGATACTTCGAAGAATGGCTCGTGGCAAAGGTACCGGCGGTCGTGTACTTCCACAGGCGGGCGTTCTTCCGTTCCATTCTACTCCATCTGTTGGAAGGCGCACTGATGGGCAGCCAGTGCCAACCCTCTGCTGACCTTTTCGCGAAGACCGTAAAGCGGATGGCGTTCGATGCAGAGAAGCGATTGCTCACGGCCTCGATGTCTTCACAAACGGAAGCCCTCGCCTGTGCGGGGCAGACTTCTGCATCTAGGGGGAGGGGATAATTTTTGCTGCGGTCAACCCGATCCGTGAGGAAGTCTTCAACCCCGATCGTCAACAGCGATGCTACTATCTGCGGGTCAAGGCTGACGCAAGGATCACGACAGCGCACACTGACCGAATTTTCGACGTCGGACTTGAGGCTGGAGTACTGTCAGCGAGCCGCGGCGACAGTGATTAGCGCGAAGGCAGATTCGAGTCACAGTTCTGGGTGTTCAGGCTGCAAACGAAGGCATGCCCACCTGCGCTACGTGACACCACCCATGTGTCGACTGCACTCGGCGATGTGTACCTCCATTATCAGGATGTGTACGTAATCCCGCCCTGCTACAAGCGCTTCGGCCACTCGCACGGTCACAGCACGTGCAGAACGGCCGACATCAAGACCAAACGCGCGAAGCACCATCACGACGTCACATCCCAGCTCACTGAGCACGCCGCTCTGGACGAGACAGCCCTCGCTTCTCGCTTCGCGATGGAGGCCTCCGCTTGCCTTATCGTCCAGACGACGACCCAAGTACTTACGCAAAGCCCTGACGTCGGTTGCGCTGAGATGCATGCACTTGAGCCAGCTGGAGTAGAGAGTGCTAAACCGGCCGAAGCGTGCTCAGCAATGGATCTGCAGGTGTCGCGGATGGAGCGCTCCGTGCGAGCAGCTGAGCCACCCGCGCCGCCACCATCGACGCAGCCGCGAAGCCTAACACGACGGCTGGCCGTCGTGGTCAAAACCGTTGTGACGCCAGCTGCACCAGTGCTGCCATGCTACGGGCATCATGTGGTCAGACCGGAGAAAGCGGTGAAGCGAGCGAAGCGCAGTGCAACGACGAACGCCAGGCCGGTGCCGCCAGTGGCCAAGGTTGAGTAAGCGAGCCGGCAGTGCACGCCGGACATGACCGCCAAACAACCCTCAGCGGGCAAGCACGACAGGCGCGCACCTGCCAGCTGAACTTGGTGGTAAAGGTACTCAAACGCTACACCGCGGCCCCAAATGTCGTCTCAATCGCGACGCTGCAGCGCCTCCGTGATCTCCTGGGGAGCCAAGCCGGGCAGTCTGAGTAACGGACGCCCCAGCTAGCACGCACGTAGGTGAACTAACCACGTCGACGTCTGGTCAGGCATCGCAGTGGACTCCGGGAGACACTGTCGAAGAGCCAGCGCGCGACGGTAATGAAAAGATGCGTACTCCGGTCCAAGAACGCGTGGAGGCGAAGAAGCAGGCACGGATAGAGGCACGCATTGAATTTATCAACTCGAAGGTAAAAGCGTCTATGCATGTTGACCGAAACGCTGGGAAGTACTCTGCGGCACGCCTGGACCGGCTCAAAGACGTCACGCCAAAGAGCGCTGTACAAGCGTGTCTCCCAGACTTCTTCGTGGTCAGCCCTGCTGCGACGAAGTTCCCCTCTCTGGAGGCCCCAATCGCTGAGGTCGCCGTGATGACCGATGTCGTCCGGACGGCCCCGACAACAGGCAGACGCGGTCACGGTGGTCAGAGAAATAACGGACGCGGCAGCGGCCACTGACGGGGC
>JAASGD010001124.1:0-13083 GCA_023334115.1 Globisporangium megalacanthum | reverse complement strand
CCCAAAAGCTGGGTGTGTGGTGCATACTCGCGTCGAGTGACTGGCGTGTGTGTGCATTCCCAGCTTGCCCCCAGGTCTGGCGTAATCCCCATCGTCGAGACCTGGGTTGTTGTGTGAGAAACTACACGCCACTTCATCACAACTGGTGCGCATGCCCAGAGCTGGACTGGGCGACGTTGGTGAGACTGACATGGCTGGTACTAACCCAACTGACCAGCCGGAGACGAGAGGATCTCAGTCCGACCGTCAAGAGACCGCTGTAGCCAGGCCGGCTGTCGCGGAGGTGAAGATGCCAGGTCGCGGACCTGGCCCAAGGCGGCTGTCCATCTACGACAGCGAAGAAGAGAAGTCGGACGTGAGTTCGGCGTCGAGTGGAGCGCGAAGCTACACGACCCCGCCACGGAGCGATCCGGGATCGCCCACGGTCAAAGCTGAGCCTGGCGTGCCAGCTTCTGCGACCAGCGGCCCTGGGTCGGCGAAGTCTGGCAGCAAGAAGAACCCCGAGCGGAAGTCGAAGAAGCAAGCGCGCCAGCCCAAGAAACGCGCCGTCATGAAGGACGAGCGCAAGTCGGCCCTGCCGGCCATCGACGAAGCTGGTAGCCCGGCGTTGGTGCCACATTCGGTGAAGTCGAGTCCCCGTCGGCTCACGCTCGGCCCATCTCCCGGGCTACACCCCGGCAGCGACCCAGGCATTCGCCGCCTCGGCGAGACCATGCTGGCCAGCTGGGCTCGCCTGGGATGGACGATCTGTTCGCCTCCGTCGATCGGCCAGCACATGCCTGCCGCTCTGCTTGGCTCAGGGGCTGCGAGCGACGTGCTCGAGAAGCTGGGCGATCAAGATTCGTGGCTGTCGTCGTTCGAGGCCCAGCGTGCTGGACCACCAGTGATCGTTGACTCACCCTGGTTCGACATGAGCCTGGACGACCTGACCCCGCCGATGCGAGTCGCGGTGATCCAGACCCTCTTGCGAGACCTGGGTTACTCGTTCGCAAATGTGGCGTTCGCGTTCGTGGAAGGCCGGGACGACGTGGCTCCCCTGCTACCGTTCGAGGTTGAAGCAGAAGCCGAGCTCCTGCGCCAGTTTCTGCGTGCTGAACGAGACGAGTGGGTCCGGCTCACTTCGGATTCAACTGTTCAAGGCTCACGAGTCCAACTCGTGTCAGCCCGAGCCAAGTTCGCACTGCGCCCAGCAGCATCGATGTCAAGCTCGGAAGTCAGCTCGACGACCTCGCCTGAAATCGCCAGGAGCGGGCGGAACAGCCCGGACGCAGTCGCCAGCATGAGGACGTCAACGGAGCTCGCCGACGACTCCTTCTTCCGTAACTACGGACTGGGAGGAGGCTCGCCGCCGCGACCACGAGCCCCTCAGCGTGCGTCTGCACCGATCCCAGCCCCCCGCAGCAGTCAGCCCCAAGCCGTGGCAATGATGGCCCAGGTGGCGTTACCTGGACCAGCGGGACGAGCTACGCAGTCGGCAGCTCCACGAGCGTCTGGGTCGATTCGCACTGACACAGATGATCCCATGGACGGAAGGTGGAGACCGGATGGCACAACCAGCACGCGACCGTGGGCTGGATCTTCCGGCGACCAAGTGGCTGGAGCTGGCTCAGTGAGCCAGGCGACCCGGTCTCGCCCGTTCATCCCGCTGCACCAGCTCAAGCCATTCGACGAAGATCGTCCACGCGCCGAGCGCTACGATTGGTGGCGTGGCTTCCTGTACACGGCGAGCCAGGGCGAGTGGACCAACGTGGAGAAGTGCGACCATCTGCGTCTAGTTCTGTCGCCGACCGTCCGAGCCTGGATCTCTCAGCTCGGCTCCGCGGCGAAGAACTGGTCGCAATTGTCCGAGGCGTTTGAGAAGGAGTTTACGCGCCCCCGAGGCTCGCTCTTGCAAGAGTACTTCACGCTGAAGCAAAACGACGTTGAAAGCCCACGCCGCTACCTCTGGCGTCTGAACGCCGCTGCCAAGCGAGCGGGTGTCAAGTACGCCGGCAGCGCGGACTTGGAACACCATGTTGCGTGGTTCATCAAGACGCTTTCCGATTCGCACGTGCGTCGCACGCTGGCAGGCATGACCTTCAGGTCAATCGAAGAGCTCGAGGATCGTCTCAGGCTGTACGAGCGACATGCAGGTCTGGGTCCAGACCTGGGCCCCTCACGTGGCCGTCGCGAATCGAGCCAGCCTCGTGACGACCCACGCCCTCGCGAGCAAGCGCGCGACAACAGCCGTTCGCGAGCCAGCGCGCAAGTTTACTGGACGCACAAGCCTGAAAATGCTGAGCTGTCCCAGGAGTATGCGACCTGGCCCCGTGAGGCCAGCCCCCGCCACGAACCACGAGTGCGCTTCGCTGACCAAGACGACGTTGATGGTCAACCAGTTTTGAGCTACGACGACGGCGAGTTCGTCTCGGAAGTGTATCAAGCCAACGGCGAGCGAGTCTTCAATCGCGACCCCAGGTGGGCCAGCACCCAACCTGGCTCACCGAACCCGCGTCGCGATGCCAAGTGTTTCAACTGCGGGAAACTCGGCCACTTCGCCAGCGACTGTCGTGCCCCGAAGGTGTCGTGCACGCTCTGCAACAGCCTGGGTCATTCAGCAGAAACCTGCTGGAAAAGATGCCACGCCTGCAACCAAGTCCATGACCGCGGCGAGTGCAAGCTCGCCAAGTTCGCCAAGGGTGTCCAAGAGTGGAGCCAGAGTGACGGAGCGCCAGCACTCCCAGCCCACCTCGCACAGCATTTAAACTAGGAGGCTCGCCGGAGTCCAGCGCTCCGGCACGTGTCGAGCTTCCTGCTCAAGTTTTGCACACGTTTGCATATGTCGGTCCCAGCCACGACGTCAGTATATCAGCTTTGCATCAGTCGGCTTCTGTCTACTCTGCTTCAGCTGAGGCGCTGGCTAGCTCGGATCAAGATGTGCGCGCGTGTTTTCGGCTGCTGCCTGGTGAACGCCGAGGATGGTGGACCCAGAACCCAGACCAACTGAGCCAGGCTGCGCTGGCCCAAGTCGACGGTGCCGTTTGTAACACCCGGGCCAGGATCCTCCTGGACTCGGGGTCGACGACCAGCATTATGAGCCTAAGTCTTGCACGTAGACTGAGGCTCCCGCTGGATCGTCGCCATAAGTTGCGAGTGAACGGCATCGGCGGTGTGGTCACCCACATCGAGGCGAAAGCGGCTGCTAAGATCACCCTGGGCGCGGACATCGTCTACTATACCGACCTCTGGGTCGGTAATATTGGCGAAGGCATCGACTGCCTCCTGGGAATGGATTTTATGGTCGCAGCTGGAGTGCGCCTGAGTGCACTTGACGGCAACGTTCATCTCCCAGATGAAGAGCGAATCCCGCTGGTGCACCCAGGTCGGCGACCCAGACCTGGCCTGCAGGTCCCCGTGGCCAACCCGGAGGCAGTGTACCTGGATCCTGGCTCGTCAAGCGACGTCCGGGTCATCTACGGATCACACTTACGAGAGAACATGACAGTATGGGCGTGCGCGGGCCCACGCTGGCTCCCGACAGCCGTCTTCGACTCAGACGGGCTCCCGGCTCGAATTCGCGTCACCAATGTGTCTCGGTCGAAGCTGCTTCTCGACGCCAGAACAGTCGTCGCTGTATTGGCCGAAGCTGGATGGCGTCCCAGTCAAGACAGGTGTGCTCGTCCCGGTTCAAATCGCTACGAAGAATGGCAAGCACGTGTACGCGAAAATTCGCACTCACGTCGACATCTGGCGAAGTTGGACTGGGAGGTGGACATGCAAAACGCGAAATTGCCGCCAGCCGTCGAGAGGCCGGCCTATATGGAGCCGACCAGGATCCTGAGACGAGGTGAAGAAAGGCCGACGCGGCCGACTGTCCAAGTAGCCCAAGTGGCCTTTGCCCGCGCGAGCGAAGTGACAACTGGCGACGATTGGACTCGGACCCGCGCGTCTGACTTGCCGGCAAGTGAGCTCTCGAGCGAACCAGCCTGCTGGCCCAGCTCGCCGAGCCGAGTCAGCTCCTCAAGTCGACCCAGCTCGCCGATCCACGCTGGCTCCTCGAGCTGGCCCAGTTCACCGACCCAGGCCAGCCCACCCGGCTCCATCGATGGAACGCCCGAACTCGACGAGAACAGTGCCGTGTTTCTGGCGTCAGCGCACCCAGCCGACATAGAAGATGCAACCGTGTTCTATCGTGAAGGCTCAGGTGACGCTCAGCTGGAAGATCTTCGCCATCAGCTCGCAGTCATCCCTGACGTCGCAGCAGTCGCTGCTCCGGCTGATCTCGCAGACGCGGATGTTGGCGAGCCCGACATCAACACGCCGGAGGAGCTAGCTACGCTGAGAGCAGTCCTTCAGAAGCATCAAGTCGTCTTCTTGGACGGGGGCAACGCTCTGCCACCACAGGCGCGTGGGGTGGTGTGTGACATCGAAGTTGAACCTGGCACAGTACCGGTAGCACAGCGTGCTCGGCGCATCCCAGGTCATCTGCTCGAGAAGGTCGGAGAGTTGCTGAAGCGCCTGCTGACAGCTGGGATCATTGAGATGTCCTCGCCGGAGTGGGCCAGCCCAATCGTGATCGTGATGAAGAAGGATGGTGTGACGATCCGGCTTTGCATCGACTATCGGCTGGTAAATCAGCTCATCAAGCTGTCCGCATACCCGCTACCCCTGATTGACGAATTGCTGGACAACTTTGAGGCCGTGATGTGGTTCCTCAGCCTGGACATGGCGTCCGGGTTCTGGGCCATTGGGATGACCGACCGAGCGAAGGCGATCAGCGCGTTCGTCTGCCCCCTGGGCCATTTCCAGTGGGTGCGGATGCCCTTCGGGCTGAAGAATGCGCCCTTGATCTATCAGATGGTGCTCAACAACTGTCTGTGGGGTTTCGTGCGGCTTCCGCCTTGGCTGGAACGAGACGTCGACCCAGAGGTGCTGGACCATTTCGGCATCAGCCGACCCGACCCAGTCCAAGTCTGTCCGCCAGACCTACAAGGGAAGACCGTGTTCGAGCTCAACATCCCAGCCCCGGAGTCTATGAAGACGGTGCTAAAGCGCAGCTCGTACATCGACGATATCGCCTACGGTGCCAGGGACTGGGACGATCTGTGTTCGACCCTGGACGCTCTCCTGTATCGGCTTCGATACTGGGGCATCGCGGTCAGTCTGCCCAAGAGCAGTTTCGGGAAGAAGTCTATCTCCTACCTGTCGCACCAGATCAACTCTGTGGGCCTGCAAGCGAAGCCGAAGATCCTGGCCAACCTCGCGAGTCTGCCGTTCCCGACGACCCTCAAAGGAGTCCAGTCTTTTCTGGGCTCGCTGAACTATTACAACAAGTTCATTGAGGGCTTCCCCGTGCTGGCCTCGGCACTCTACGAGCTGACTGACCCCTGGGTCCGGTCCGGCGAGAACCTGGACCGAGCTCGCCAGTCGTTTGAGGCATTGAAGACCCGGCTCATCCAGGCCCCGCTCCTCCGGCACCCCGACCGAGCCAAGTCATACACAGCGATTTTGCACGCCAACCCCTGGGCGATCAGTGCGGTGCTGGCCCAAGACTACGACGGTGTACTGTATCCGGTCAGGTTTACTGGCCGAACGCTCCACGACGCGGAGGTGAACTACCACCCAGCTGAACAAGAGGTGCTGGCACTGCTGCGAGTGCTTACAACCTTTTACACTCTGGTCGTCGGCCAAACGCTGAAGGTGTACACCAGGCACTCGGTGTTGAAGTGGTTGTTCAGATCCCAGACGCTCCAGGGACGCTGCCTGCAGTGGGCAACATTATTGTCACCATGGTCATTGGCGATCGAGAAGATCGAGCACGACGAAGACGGGCTGGCCAGCCTCCTCGCGGCTGGCATCACGCCTCGCCAGCACCTGGACCAGTTGGCTGAAACACTGGCTCCTTTCAAGTCCATGCACTCACGTCGCCCGCTGCTCAGCATGGAGATGCTCCCCGCAGATCATGCCGGCATGATCATCACGTTCGACGGAGCCGCCCGCTTGAAGACCGACGCCGGGAGCGCCAGCTTTGCAGTCTGGCGTCTGCCAGGCTGGGTCCTGGAGCATGCCGAGGGTCTGGCCCTGTCGCATGCCACCGTCAATGAGGCTGAGTATCACGGGCTGCTGGCCGGCCTGCGCTACGCGCTGGCGGCCAGGGAGGACTCGATCATCCTCGTCGGAGACTCGCGGCTGGCGATTGAACAATGCCAGGGGACCATGCGTGCCAACAAGCCCAACTTGGAGGCACTACTGGCCCAATTCCAGACGCTGAAGGTCCAGCTCAAAGAAGTTCACCTGGTTCATGTGTTGCGCGATTTCAACGCACCAGCAGACTACCTGGCGTCTAAGGCCCTCAGGCTGGGAACCAGTTTCACTGAGAATGACCCAGACGAGCTGAGCCACGTTGCTGCCCTGAACAAGCTGCCAGAACGACTGGGAGGATCAGTACCACACGAAGAGACGATCGAAGTGTGCCAGGCCGAGCCACCACCTCTGGAAGCGACGGCCAGCGTGTTTGCAGTCCAGACTCGACGTGCTGCCAGGGAGGAGGCAGAGCCAGCTCAAGACCGACCTGGGTTCGATGAACACGACCCAGGTCCCAGCCGCGAGAGAAGTCCCAACGTCCCGGTCGCCGGACGTCCCGTCGACCCAGCTTTGACGGCCACCTCAGCGGCCCACGCGGCTGAGAGCGCCAGCACGGAGACGCCGGACGCTGCGCGTGAGCGTCTTGCTCGCATACAAGCTCTGCAAGCCAGCGACCCAGCCACAAGAGACCTGGTCAAGTTCCGGCGAGCTGACCTGGAAGACCTGTCCTGGCACGATTGTCAGCGGCTGGGTCGAATCGCCGACCAGTTCGTCCTGGACCAGTACGGCACGCTTCGGTACATCGGCGCGAAGCGAGGCGAGCGCCAACGTCCCACGCAAGCTCGCCTGGTCGTCCCGACCCAGATGCGCCAGGATGTGCTCCATCTCTGTCACGCCGACTACCAAGGTGGACACCAAGGTGTTCGGCGGACATTCGAGCGCGCCAAGCAGGAGTTCTACTGGATCGGCCTGTTCGCGGATGTCGAGCGATACACCGCCAAGTGCGTCGATTGTGCCACGAGCAAGGGCATGCCGAGGAACCCAGGTCCGTCACCCGGCAACCTGGCCGCCGAGCGACCCTTTCAGGTCGTCAGCATGGACTTTGTGCTGCCCTTGCCCGTGTCAGGGAGGGGGAACTCGGCGTTGCTGTTGTTCCAGTGCGCGTTCTCAGGTTTTGTGATGTGCAAGCCGATGGCGAGCACGACAGCACTCGAAGTGGCCCAGGCGTACGAAGAAACAGTGTTCAGGCGTTTCGGAGCCAGCTCATACATCCGGCATGACCAGGATCCCAGGTTCATGGGCGAAGTGTTCCGAGAGTTCAGGAACATGATGGGCAGTCGGCAGCGCGCCACCCTGGCGTACCGGCCCCAAGCAAACGGTCAACAAGAGCGATCGGTCCAGACCGTGATCCGAAGCGTCAAGGCGTACGTTGAACGGCCGGACCAGAGTGACTGGGACGACGTTGTCGAACGCCTGATGTGGGCGCTGAACACCTCGTTCGATGCGACCCGGCGCGAAACGCCGTTCTACCTGGTTCATGGCTGGGATCCCAGCAGCACGATGTCCGCGATGATGACCCAGGTCCCGCGCAACGTCGAGCAGCGGAACGCCTACCTCTGGCGTCTCACAGTCCAGCGCCAGCACGAGTACAGCCGAGCCTGGGCGAAAGACCTACAGGTCCAGGCGAAGCGACGGCGCGCGGAAGACCAGACGCAAGCTTGGAAGGACCTGGCCGACAAGTACAAGGCTGGATTCCAGGTGGGAGACGCAGTCTGGCTCTACATGGCCCGAGTCCAACCTGGGCTATCGCGAAAGCTGGCTCACTTGTGGCACGGCCCCTTCCGGATTCTGGAAGCAAGCGACAATTTTCGGTACCGGCTCAAGACCGCTGGCACGCCGTACAGGTTCTTCCCCTGGGTGCATGTCAGCCGCCTCAAGCCAAGGATCCTGTACCCGGACCGACCGAGTCAAGAACCTGGCCCAGTAGACGACGACCTTGACCTGGACGCCGCGCTCCTGCCGGAGGACAGCTTCGAGCCAGACAACGAAGCGGGCGAGTTCGAGGTTGAGGCCATCCTGGGCGTGAAGTGGGAGAAGCAGTCACGCACCTCCCCCTGGACACGGAAGTACCTGGTCAAGTGGACCGGGTACCTTGACCCAGACTGGGTCGACCAGTCCAGGCTGTCGTGCGGTGCCCTCATGTACGAGTTCGACGCCAGTGCCAAGGCCAAAGCCCGGTTCGCTGCGATGCAATCGAGCGACGATCGGCCGGACTAGGCGTCCGGCGTCCCGCCAGCCCAGCGGGAACAACGCTACGCAGACTCGATGCCCTGATGAAGATCAACAAGACCAGAAAAATCAAGTACTCGGGCACGAGAACATGCGAGCGAAAGCCGGAAACGGCATGCATATTACATATACGTGTGTACGGAGGCGAGGAGCTACCCCCAAGCCCAGCACGCACGGCCAGACAGCCCGCTAGCCGGGCCTGGCATCAAGAAGACGCGATTTGAAGAACTCAGCTACCGGAGCTGGGACACAGAGCCAAGAACCTGGTCAGCCGGCCAGACTGGCTCACGGCGCTCCACCGACCAGCAACTGGGCGACGACGATCAGCCCGGAGCCGGTCTTTCGAAGCCCAGAACCAGACGAGCCAGCCGGACAACGCGCGGCGACCCAGCCTGGCCTGAGCCAGCGTCGGAAGACCTGGACCTGGGCGAACTAGCCGGATCACTTGCGACGCTTGGTAGCGCGAGCAGCCTGGCGCGCAGGATCTTGTGCAGCCCGCCGTGGGTCGATCACGTCTTTGACGGCATCGTAGAGTTCGCGCAGAGGCCGCGTCATCGTGTTCCAGGCGTCGTTCAGCCGGTTGCCTCGGTTTGCAGTCATCGGAACCGGGCCGGGAGTCCCCTCCAGGACATAGTGGAGCGGCAATGGCACATACGCTGGGTCGTTCCATGGCGCTGGCAGCTGGATCGGAAACCTGGGATCCTTGAGACGGTCGCCCAAGAGAGCAAGCTCGCTCTGAGTCAACGCCTCCACGAAGCGCCCCGGCCAATCAACCCACTCGTTGCGAACTGGCTCTTCCCAGTCCAGTCTCTCGAGTTGCTGCGGTAGCGAAGCAGTACGCAGCGACGTTGGCACCCACATGCACGGGGCCTGGGGCCGGCGCCAGAAGGCCGGCTCGAGCCAGAAGAAGTCGTCCAAACGCGCCATCGTGGCCGGGCGGTGTCGCATGACCAAGACTGCGCCGGCGAGAAACGCGTCGTCGAGCTGACGCCGATGGAAAATCCGGCGTTTCCACTCCATGTTGAGTGCCGCGTGATCAGCCTTCACGTACCGAAGAACCAGCTCGTGCTTCATCATCCAGATGGCTTGACGGAACCGATACTGGAACTCGAGAAGGTGCCCGATCCACTCCAATTCGTCCAGGCTCAGAGTAACGAGATCCACGAAGTACAGCCGGGTCGCGCGAGACGTCCACATGGCATCCCACGGCCGGCTTTCCATGAGCGCGTCGTACGCACGCAGACCCTCGACCGAGTTAAGCGGCTTGGACGCCGCCGCCCAGGAAGAGCGAGTCGGCGTGTAATTCGGGAAGAACGGCGTCTGCTCAACGAACAACGAGTGTCGGCCGCGGCTTCGCTCCATTGAGATGCCGTTCCAAGTAGCGCGGTGCCGATCCGGGTCGTCCCAGTCCAAGGTGGCGCTGGAACCACGACATGGCCCGAGAGCATACGGGTCAATCGAGTCCGGGCGGTGGACGAGCTGGCGCAGCAGCAGCGGATCCTGGTCGAGGTCTGCTTGCGTGACCACCCGGGAGTTCGCAGTCCTGAGCAGCGGTGTCACAGTCAGGATCGGTGTTAGCACACCGCCCCGCACCAAGTCTTCATTGGCGGGCCCGCAACGCGAGCTTTTTGGGGGCTGGCCGCCGCGGTGGACGCGAAAGCTAGTCACCAGGTCCAAGACGTCCAGTCGCGTCTTCCGGACCGCGCGGGTAGAAGCGGCAGCCATGAAACCGTAAGCAACTGTACCGGTGTCGGCTGGGCCAGCATCCGAGTCGCTGGCATTCCCCGGCGACCCAGCCTCAGGCGAAGCAGAGCCGGCGCCAGGTGGAGTACTCGGAGCCGGCGACGCAGCACGACGCTTGCCGGAGGCACGGCGGTTCCCGTCGCCCGGTGTAATCCCCGCAGCGCTGAGGATTTGTCCCTGCGTCCGCTGAGCCAGAGCCAAGTCAGCCGACGCCACCCTGGCCCGTCGAGCGGGTCCGTGGCGTACGTTCTGAGACGCTGCCGACTGAGAAGCTGGGGCAGACTGCGAAGCATGCCCGGGTGACGCTCGAGAGTCGCTGGCGTCACCATCGCCGCCGGAGACGTCGCCAAATGACCAGTCACCATCACCTCCACCAGTTACAGGCGAACCAGGTGGAACGACTGTGGCCGGAGTAAAGCTCAGCAACGCTGAAGCAGGCGCCGACCCAGCAGGAGTCGCTGCAGCCGGAGTAGCCGACCCGACAGAGAGCGCTGAACCTGGCACAGCCGACCCGGCATGGGTCACTGGGCCCAGAGTAGTCGACCTGACAAGCGACGCCGAGCTGGGCACAAGACTCGACCCAGCGTGAGCCGCTGGATCCGGAGCAGTCGGCCCAGCAAGGGGCGCCAGACCTGGCGCACTCGGCCCAGCGTGAGCCGCTGGATCCGGAGCAGTCGGTCCAGCAAGGGGGTCAGACCTGGTGCAGTCGATCCAGCGGGAGTCGCTGGACCCAGCGTGGCCGACCCAGCAGGAGCTGCTGGACTCGAAGCCGTTGACCCAGCAAGAGACGCCAAGCTCAGAGCAGCCGAGCCAGCAGAAGTCGCTGGATCCGGCGCAGCCGAGCCAACAAGAGGCATCGCACCCAGCACAGTCGCTGGCAAGGTGCTAGGCGCCTGCACGCCAGACAAGGCAGCCAACGTGCTGGCGAGCTGTGCGCCAGCCGCAGGCTGAGCAGCACGACCCTGGAACATTCCGCCGAGGATCTGCATCGCAGCTGCCGCCGCAGCCTGCTGTTCCTGGACCAGAGCGAGCTGGGCAGCCAGCTCACCACGAGACTTCTGCTCCGCCTCCAACTTGACTCGAGCCGTCAGAGCAAGTCCCTCGGCGCCATGCAAGCGGCTCTCCAGTCCTTCAGCCTCCTTCCGTCGAGTCTCGGCGAGTAGGTCAGCCTGGGCTCGAGAAGCCTCGCTGGCAAGTGCCGACGCTCGCGACGCAGTTGCCTGGTCTTGGGCGATGTCAAACTGTTCCACCAACCCGCGGTTCTCATCCCGAGTCGCTTCCCACCGGCGCCGGGCGAAGTCCGCCTGGCGCTGGAACGTTGTCGCGTCCTCTCGAGCCTGACGCACCTTATGCCAGAGCTCGCCGTTCTCGTCCAGCAACACACTCCGCTCCCGTTCCAGCTCACTGAGGTCCCAGACCGTCCCGAATATAGACCGAGCCACGCCGAGCTCGTGCGGGAGAAGCGCTGCAGATGCATCAGTGGTCGTGGCAGCCGCCAAGTCGACCACTTGATGGGCGTGCAACGCCTCCAGCGACATGTCGAGCCAAGAAGTGAGCCGGCAGACCCAAGCGGAGGTGCGCATCGTGCGAACCAACAAGCCGTGAGAACCGAACTGGCTGCTCAGCTGCTGGTACAAGTCGAGCGCTTCCTGCAACGTGCGTACTGGATCTTGTGCGGTCGGACGAAAAGGCGGCTGCGTCGTCGGGTCGAGCCAACGTTCGTCACGGCCAGCCAACAGATGCAGGAGTGGCGAGTGCCCCCGGCGCCTCGCGCCGCCATCAAAGAGACTCAACGGATCGATGAGCGACTGTTGATGCAGCTCGTAGTCCAGTCGCTGGTCCAGCCTCGAGGAGTCCTCGCGAAGCTGACGAAGGTTGGCGTGAGCGGCATGACCACTGACCAGATCCTCGAAGATCGAAGGCCTGTGCAGCCCCGGTGACTCTGGAACCGCAGGTACTCGACCTCGCCCACCGGATGGTGACGATCCGCTTCCCGGATCTGATTTCGCCTCGTCTGCGTCTCCGATGTCTCCGGCTTGAGGAGCTCCATCCCCGCCTCTCGCCCGAAGAGCCAATAGTCGAAGAGCTGCCGGCCAGCAGTCACGGTGAACCACTGCCGATCCGACACTCGCCGGTGTCACACCTCCAGCAGTGCGACCCAACGTAGACCTGTCAGCCGTCGGTGCTGCCGAAGGATTGGCGTTCCCAGCCGGTGCGCCAGCCGGTGAGTCAGTCGGTGCGCCAGTCGATGCGCCAGCCGGTGAGCCAGCCGGCGAGCCAGTCGGTGCGTCAGTCGGTGCGCCAGTCGGAGTGCCAGCCGATGCGCCAGCCGATGAGCCAGTCGGCGTCCCAGCCAGTGAGCCAGCCGGCGTTCCAGCCTGTGCACCAGCTGAAGCACCCGCCATTGAGCCAGTCAGCGTATCAGCCTGTGCACCAGCCGGCGTCACAGCCTGGGAGCTAGCCAATGCACCAGCCGATGCGTCGGCAAGTGAGCCAGTCGGTCTGCCAGCCTGTACGCCGGTCGGTGTCACAACGACCGATGTGTTGGCCGCCTGCAGCCCGTCCAAAGGAGTGTCCGTCGCTGGAGGAAGAGCAGGCAGAACGAGCGTGTCAGAGACGGCAGTGCCTGGAGCCGACACGAGCATACCGAGCACAAGGACCGGAGCGGCCGAGAAAGAACTCGGCATTGAATGCGCCGACAGGGCTGCAGGCGTACCGTCAGTACGCGGAACGTGCGACCCGTCCGTCGACATTGGCCTACGAGTGCGAGTCCAGTTAGCAAGCTGGAATGCCGCGCGTGACGCGGACGTCTGGGCGGGAGGCGCCCATCCATCCGCGAGGGGCGGTTGTGGCGAAGCGCTTGGCGCTCCGCGAGACGTACCTGTCTCGCGTCGAAGTCGCAAATGAGAAGACGAAAAAGAATCGAGTCCAGCCAGCGGCCAAGTGCGGAAAACCAGGTTTTCGCCTTGGAGCCAAGTGGAGCGGCGT
>JAASGD010001123.1:0-13087 GCA_023334115.1 Globisporangium megalacanthum | reverse complement strand
TTCACTGCCACCAGTACTACAGAGCTGACGCAGTGGCTGCTCACGCTCACGTTTGGCTCGAACGCGTTTCAGCAGCAGCAGCAGAGGCGTCGAGAGGTCGGAGGAGACGATCTGCTGCTGTGGCAGGCGGTGCGGCTGCGCATCTTTGAACTCGCCCACGTGCGTCCTCTGTTTGAAGCAGTCGCAGTCGTGACGGACGGCCTTGAGTGGCTGCTGCACTTGCGACACAGTGAGACGAGTGAAGACCAAACGCAGCTCTTCCTCACATGCGCTGGCGACTAAAGTGTCCAGTCCATCGTCTGTAGCGCGCTGATTTGAGTCAGCTTCATCATTGTTGCTGTTGCTGCTGCCGAAGTTAATGGAGGCTCGCCTGCACATGGTCTGGAGATGAAATCTGATGTGAACCTCTTCTGCTCACCTCGCCAGTCGAGCACATGGAGCACACACCAACGTGGCTCGTGGCGCTCGCACCATCAACATGGTGGTGAACTCGGACTGGTCGAAGTGTCGAAGTGGCTCCTCACAAAGGAGTCCTCACTGAGGATACTGAGGAGTCCTCAGTATCCTGTCGGAGATCCTGAATGATCCAGACCACAAGAAACTTCCACGAGCAGCTTCCACTTTCATACAATTGCCTAGTATCAATGTCGAATCACTGAAATCGCCACCAAACAAACCCCATTTTGCGATCCACATGTGCGCATTCCACAAGTTGCCGCGTTCTGCCACCAGTCGCAACTATCGAGATGAGCAGCCACGAAGACGCATCCGCGCCACCGCCACCGCAAGAGGAGAAGAAGCTCTGGGGCGGGCGGTTCCGTGGCAAAGTGGACCCTGTCATGGACAAGTTCAACGAATCGCTCTCGATCGACCGCCGCATGTGGCGCGCCGACCTCGAGGGGTCGCAGGCGTACGCCGAGGCGCTCGAGCGCAGCCGCGTACTCACGGCCGCTGAAGCCGCGGAGATTGTGCGCGGCCTGGAGCTCGTCAAGGGCGAATGGGCGCGGAACGAATTTGTCGTGAAAGCCGGGGACGAGGACATCCACACAGCGAACGAGCGCCGGCTCACGGAGCTCATTGGCGCGGTCGGCGGGAAGCTCCACACTGGGCGCAGCCGGAACGACCAAGTCGCGACGGACGTGCGCATCTACTTGAAAGGCGAGATCGCGACGCTCCAGGACGCGCTGAAAGAGCTCATTGGCGCCGCGAACCAGCTCGCAGAGCGCCACATTGCGCTGCTCATGCCGGGCTTTACGCACTTGCAGCCCGCGCAGCCGATTCGCTTCTCGCACTGGGTGCTGTCGCACGTCACGGCGCTACTGCGGGACGCCGACCGGCTCACGGACCTCACGAAGCGCGTGGACGTGCTGCCGCTCGGGAGCGGCGCCCTCGCAGGTACGAATGCCGCACACTGGCGGATGGATGAGGACTGGAGGAGGAGGGATGAGTGACTGACGACCTGGGACTGTGGTAGGCAACTCGTTTGGCCTCGACCGGGAGGCGCTCGCAGCGGCGCTGGGCTTCCGCAAGGTGACGCCCAACAGCCTCGACGGCGTCTCGGACCGCGACTTTATCGCCGAATTCCTCTTCTGGGCGTCGCTACTCATGGTGCACTTCTCGCAGCTCGCAGAAGACCTCATCATCTACAACACGCTCGTACGTACGGACGACATGGTGGTAGGGGTCGGGTCGTAAGTAGTCACGCCTCTGGTTGCTCACGCGGTGCTTGGAGTTAGAAATTCGTGACGATGGCGGACGCGTACAGTACCGGCAGCAGCCTCATGCCGCAAAAGAAGAACCCGGACGCGCTCGAGCTGCTGCGCGGCAAGACAGGGACGGTCGTCGGCCGCCTCTCGGGCTTCCTCGTGACGCTCAAGGGCCTCCCGCGGTCGTACAACAAGGACCTCCAGGAGGACAAGACGGCGCTCTTTGACGTGATCGACACGGTCCACGACTGCGTCCAGATCGCCACGGGCGTGCTCGCCACCATGACGCCGCACGGCGACCGCATGCGCGCGTTTCTCGTCACCGAGATGCTCGCGACTGACCTCGCCGAGTACCTTGTGCGCAAAGGCGTGCCGTTCCGCGAGACGCACCACGTCGCGGGCGCGGCTGTGCGGCTCGCGGAAGACAAGCGCAAAGCGCTGAACGAGCTCACGTTCGACGACCTCGCGTCGCTGCACGACAAGTTTGAGCGCGACGTGCTCGACGTGTGGGATTTTGACGCGAGCGTCGAGCGCAAGAACGTGGCGGGCGGCACGAGCACGAGTGCGGTCGAGAAGCAGATCGCCGACGTGAAAACGTGGCTGAGCAGCGTCTAACGGCGCTTGGTTTCACAGCGTCTGCCGTCAGTGAAGCGCCTTTGGTCGCGTTGAATGAACGAACGAACGAACCGTTTTCTTTCGCTAATCCGCTTGTGAGTGAGAGTGAGTGACTGAATGGTCGAGGCAGCAGAAGCCAGGCAACACGGTGCTCGCAGGCGTTCATTGTCCTCATTCTACCATCGCATTCGTCGTTTTCGTCCCTTCTCGTTGTTGCAGCTCTGATTGCGGCCTCGCGCGCATTAAAAGCCACTGCGAGCACACAGAAAAGGAGTGATGGTCAGTCGCTTTCCCCTCCAACAACATCCACACACCGACGCCGACGTACGCCTTCTTTCGCTGCAAAATGAAGTCAATCATGGAGCCGATCTTGCGGTTCGCGTGGCGGATCGTCTGCTCCTCCATTTTGCGTTTGCGGCGCTGCCACTTCTTCTCGTGGAAGCGCTTGAGCGCGAGCGTGCGCATGATGCCGTCTTCGTTCATGATGCCATGCAGGCGGCTGGCCACGCGCTCCGGGTCGTGGCCCTCGCGCACCTGGATGTACAGCGAGCGCGACGTCGTAGGCGTCGGTCGTGGCGCGAACGCGCGCGCGCCAGCGGCCATCGAGCGCACCAGAGCCAGCATCTTTTTCGTGCTTTTTCAAGTGGTTGATTTTGACGATTGGAAATGGGCGGTTGCCGCAATTGACGTCCTGGATGTCATGGCGTGGACACGTTTTGACGTCTGGGTAGCTAATTTTCTGACTGAGGGGGTCATTTTCCCGATTTTCCAATTTTCCAATTTTCCAACAGGTATCAACCAAGAAAGATTGAGTAAAATGGCGGCCATCGTGACCACGGACGTGCCAGAGGCGAGTCTGCGGAACCTCGTGGCGCAGCAGTCGCTGCGGTGGATCTTCGTGGGCGGTAAGGGCGGCGTGGGCAAGACCACGACCTCGTGCTGCCTCGGTATCCGCCTGTCGCTCGAGCGCGAGAAGGTGCTCATCGTGTCCACGGACCCAGCGCACAACCTCAGGTGCGTGCGTATTGCGTAATGCCTGTCGCTTGCGTCACGCTTTGGATGCACTATGCGCGTGTCTGACGTCCTTCCCACTCAGTGACGCGTTCGGTCAAAAGTTTACGCGCGAGCCGACGCTCGTCCATGGCTTCTCGAACCTCGCAGTGATGGAGATCGACCCAAACGTGGACGTGCGTGGTATCTCGCGTGTGGCTGCTGGAGGCCTCCTATCGACCCTCGACACCTAACGCAGTGCGTTTGTGTATGTCTCCCTCTCTTTCTTCACTAGCTGGAGGAGATGAACGCGGACGGCGTCCAAGACAACTCGAGCATGGCGTCATTCATGAAGGACCTGACGAACTCGATCCCTGGCATCGACGAGGCCATGAGCTTCGCCGAGCTCATGAAGCAAGTGCAGAGCATGGACTACTCGGTCATCGTGTTCGACACGGCGCCAACGGGCCACACGCTCCGGCTCCTCAGTTTCCCCACGGCGCTCGACAAGGCGTTCGACAAGATTCTGTCGCTCAAGAACCAGTTCTCCGGGATGTTCTCGCAAGTGTCGGCGCTCTTGGGCGGCGCGCTGCCGTCGCAAGAGATGCTCCTGGGGAAGCTCGAGCAGACGCGCGAAGTGATCCAGAAAGTGAACGCGCAGTTCAAAGACCCCGAGCGCACGACGTTTGTGTGCGTGTGCATCCCCGAGTTCCTCTCGCTGTACGAGACCGAGCGGCTCGTGCAGGAGCTCACCAAGTACGACATTGACGTGCACAACGTCGTCGTCAACCAAGTGCTGTACCCGCTCGACGGCTCGACGTGCCCGAACTGCACGGCGCGCCACAAGATGCAGCAAAAGTACATTGACCAGATCTACGACCTGTACGAAGACTTTCACGTCGTTGAAATGCCGCTGCTGAACGAAGAAGTGCGGGGTGTGGCGGCACTTCAGTCGTTCTCGCAGCACCTGCTCACGCCGTACGAGCCGAGCCAGTGAGAGAATGAGAGAAGAGAGGGAGAGCAGCCAGCCAGGAGTGATGGTCAAGAGCCAGACTGAATGAACCCAACCTGTTTTTGTCGGCTACAGTACTTCAAGAGTGGACTTTTCGCTAGTCGCTGTCACTGTACTGCGCCACAAGACTCGTCAGCGGTGCTGGTGTCACCCCTTTCTTCTTCTTCGTCTTCTTCTTCAGCGGTCCGTCGCTCTCGCCCGCCTTCTTCTTTCGCTTCACAACCACTGCGATCTGCACGCCAGACGCAGACGCAGCTGCTGCAGTTGTACCCACAAACGGCGCTGCAGACACCGCGAGCCCCCCGCCTGCCTCTGACCGCTTCTCAACAGCGTCCAGTGGCTTCTTGGGCTGTTGAAACGCGAGCTTCGCTTGCCGCAGGTCCTCCTCTAGCTCCTGCGCGAGCGCTTCCGGCGTGAGTGTCGCGCCGTCGTCTCCTGCCGCGTGCTGTCGCAGCAGCGCGTCCGTGTCCACGCGCGCATGGCGCTGGTTGATCGCTTTGATCTCGTCGAGCGCGTCCAGAATATCCATCTCGCGCTTCGAGTCGAGCGTGCGGTTCTCGAGCGCTTTCATCGCGTCGCCGCGCTCTTCGTCCTCGCGCTGCGTCGCTGCGGCGTCTTCTTCGTCTTCCCGCTCGCGCCAGGGCTCGAAATTTCGCACACAGCCGTGCTCGGCCGCGTAGTCGCCACGCTGCGGGTCCGTGCGGAACGTGATCTCCGCGGCGCACGTGATGCACTTGATGTAGAAGCGGAAGATGCGGATGCCGTGGTACGTCTCGTCCGCGACCTCTTCTTTCCGCGAGTTGAACTTCTTGCCGCGGTACATGTACTCGCCACACGTCGCACACTGGAGCGAGAATGGGAGCATCATGCGCACTTCGATCTGCTCGTTCTTTGGCCGTTTGCGGCGCGGCACGAGCGACGGGTCAAAGTCCGGCGGGAAGTACTTGTTCAGCACCTTGCGCTCGCCCATGGTGGCTTCTTTCTTTCCCCCTTACGTGCTTGGCGGCTTGGTCAGCGAGCGCGTCGTGCGCTCCTTGGTGCTTGTGGCAGCGGATCACAGGACAGGCAAAGCGATGGTGATCAAACCAAGGGAATGAAAAGTTGTGAAATTCATTTTGAAATCAGTCGCGTTTGTTTGTAAAATATGAATGAGCACCACAGCAGCTCGTTTTCCTCCTGCCATGCTGAGTACGAGAAAATGAGATCGCAGAACTCAGACAGCATCCAGCACGAAGCCAGAAAAGACTGAATGCCGCACCAAGCGCGGAAAGCTGGCGTTAACAACAGCAACGTTTGGCATCCCCACCAATCTCATTAACTCACTAACTCCACTAAACAGCATTGGCGGGAATAAAAAGGCAGGAGCTGTTGTGACAAGCCAGAGCATCTACCTTGTCCCTTCTATGCGCCATTTGACACAAGCCAATACAAGCCAGCACAAGCTGCTGCAAACGCGTCACCTCCAAATCGCGTATAGCTGGTTAGCCTCTCAGCTTGTACATCGACAAGTCTCGAGAGAGACAGCTCTCTCTGGCCACCCACCAAGTCGGCAGCCCTCCATACTGAAGTCAAGACCAAATTATTCGAACTTAAACGAACTCCCGCCAAAACCCAGCAGATTCAACCGCACTTAAACGCAAACCATTTTCTCACTATGGTATACTCGAGACAAGTTTGATATGGCTCCAGGTTGCCATACTCAAATGAACTCATTTGCACTAGAAACCGCATCAAATCACAAACGCTGAGTCCGTGGAACAGCCACCACGGGGGCGAGCCTCACGTGTATTCTACCGCAAGCACAGGTCCGCCACACTCCCTTTGCTACACTGCTTAACGACGAGAATGGTAGTGATGAAATGCATTCGTGTTAATAGCTTATGCACTGATACACAAGTACCTGTAACGAAGGTACTGCAGCTCACGCTTACTCACAAGCTCAACGCGGTGGACGAGCACCACCTCTTCGGCAAAGAGGAGAAAAAACACTCCGCAGGTGTAGGAGGCTGATTGGAGGCCCGACCATGCCTCTACGATCCGCAGCCGAAACGACCGCTTAAATGCTGAGACAAAGCGATGGACTGCTCCCCACCGCTCTCTTCGCCTCCGTCGTGTAGCTTGAGCACAAGGGGTCGTAGATCTGCACCTCCCCCTTGCCAACGACGACGCACGTACAGCACCAGTAGTTGTTCCCGAGGTTCATCGGGATGGCCACGCGCTCCGTCGAGCTCAAAAGTAGAGCGTCCGCTGTGCTCACCCCCCCACCCACCGCCAGGGAGAGATCGAACGCAGAAGGAATGACCGCTACGCTGTCGTGGCCCATGAGCAAACGTTGCAACGCGATGTCGATCGTGGCGTCGCTGAGGAATGTCTTCCTGACAAAGTCCAGAATGTTCGCCTGTCCATGCATCACACTGCTGTAAGTCCACGAACGATGTCCTTCGACTCAGCAACGGCACAGTGCTACAGATTTACCTGCTCAGAGAAGAGCTCAATTCGGTGAAGTCGCGCGACAAGCTGGCCGTCCCGTTCTTGTTGGAACCGCGGCCGAAAGTTCTCGGGGTAGGAGTAGTCGACATGGGGCAGTCATGGCTCGGCGACGTCGATCCGCTCGCGCACAACCACATCCTTTGGCCACTGCGTCATGAGCAGCAGTGCCTCACGCAAAAAAACAGCGATGCCTGGTACGTCGACGCCGACCTGCTCCTCACCGAGCCCAGGCGTTCGATTTTGAAGCTTCACCTTTTGGATGTTGCACCTCTTGATCGCCGGCAAAGGCAGGGCTCGGACGATCTCATCGATCGCGAGTGGCTCCACCTTGCTCTTCCTGGTGTCGAATGCGTGCGGTTGCTTGTTGTCCACTTTGTTCAGCTCAAACTCGCGGAGAACCGACGCGGATGAGTAATACGTTGCCGGCGACGAGAACAGGTAGCGCACCGTGACCAGACTGAGGTTTGCGTGGTGCATTACGGCGCCTCATTGGCGAGCGACGTGCTGAGACTGGTCTTGGTCTTCCGAGCAGAAGCAGAAATCTTGGGGCAGCTACGGCTGCGCTGCGGCCCCTCGATTTCGTAGTCGGGGAAATCCCCAATTCTTCGGCCGTGATGGCTTCAAGCTCCTGTGTTGATGCCGGCTGACCTCCGATGGCGAGCTCCTACGTAGGTAGAGGATCCAGGTAGTTCATGATGCTCTGTTCGCATTCCTCGTCCTCGGCTTGTTGCTTGATGATCTCAGATTCCTCGCCCTCAGCTTGTTGCTCGACAATCTCAGCCTGAATGACCTCAACTGGAGCTTGTTGATCGACAAGCTCGGTCTCGTCCTCGTTTTCGCGGTCGCCGGCAGCCGCACGCACGACATGTCACTCGCTGATCAACCGGGGCGGCTCGACGGAGAGTTCCGAAGCTTTTTGATCGTCATCCCTCGGCGCTGCATCACTGGAAATCGGACTCGCAGACAGCTGGGACATTAAACATGCGTTGCGGAGGCTTGCTGACACATCAGCTTCCTTGTTCCGTGAGAAGAGCGAGTCCACGATCTTCAACGCAGCGATGCCATCCCTGAACACGAGCATGCCGGACTTGCTCAACGTCTGACAGATCTCCGTGGCGAGCTCGCTGGCGACCTTTAACTTCTGGTTCCGGTCCAGGACCAGTGTCTGGCTGGGTTTGATAGAGCCTTCCTCGAAGGCATAGACGGCAGGGCGATCCGCCTGCTCGCGAGCTCGCGCCGTTGAAAGTAGCCACCGCGGATGCAAGTCGACGGGGATCTAGGACTCTGCCCCGATGCACTTCCGGATGTAGATGACGTGGCGGCAAGGAAGAAGCCGGGTAGTCATGAACAAGCATGAGCATGTCCATGGGGACTTCTCGACCGCGTACTTTGCGTTTGGCTCCTCCCTAGCGTCATAGTCGGTAGCAATGGACTTAATGAAGTACATGTTCGGGAGGGCTTCGTAGTGCTGGTACCTTGCCGCTGTTGTCGCGTACTCGTACTTGTTGAAGATCAAAGAGCAGGCATGTTCGCTGACCTGGTTCGCCACACGGGCCATCTCGTGATCGTAGGTTGAGTTTCACACGACCGCAAGTTTGAACAGACGCATCTGGTAGTCTCGCTCGATCGATGTCTGGTACACCATGATTGCTGCGACGCACTCGCCCACGGTCATGAAGCTTGATACGACCTCCTTCAGGTGCTTCCAAGAGGCTCCCAGCATGTTGTTGGTGCTGTTCCCAACGTCACTGCACTCTGGCGAGTGTAGGAACACCACAAGTCGCGGCTCGAGTCCCAGTTGCCTACAAAGTACCCCTTGAAGTCGTTGTATAGCACGCTGGAGCTATGTCCTTCCAGCGGATTCTCTGCCTACCTGGCTTGTCGAGCGACAATCTCCTGGTTCTCCGTCAGCTTTGCGGCTTGTTGGGCGACAATCTGCGTCTCTGCTCGACGGCGGCACTTTCAGCAGGAAGCGCATGTACTCGCGATGCTTGCCGTACTCGCTCTAGGTCTTCGCGTACGTCTGCAACTCAACGACCCCCTTTCGCCTGTCCTTGTGCCATGCTGACAGCCTGTTCTTGTCGCTCGCGATCTCCTCGCGATGCCACTTGATAACGTAGAATTGGCACAAAAGGACTCGAGGTGTCGGGAACGCCTCCTTGGACACCTTCATCTCGCCAAAGTCCTCGTCAATGATCAAACACTGGATGCGACCCCATCCTGGGTTGCTGGGCTTGAAAGCGTCTACTGCCGTCGCGAGTGCTTCCACGCGCTCGTTGTGCAGTATCGCGTGCTGGATGTACTGCCCGCGGCCGAAAACGTCGTGCACCTAGAAAACTGAAGATCTTGTAGCTTGCCGATTTCGTCCCGTGAGTTGCGTCGATCACGAGCACATCGGGGAACTGGGCAAAGACCTCACGCATGTGCAGTGTCTGGACTGTGATGCAGGTTGCGATTTGCTGTGGCGCCAGCACATACATGATAAAAGAGATCAGAACACATGGTAGACAAGTGTGAAAGGCCTTCCATATTCATTGCTATATGCACACCTTGCCGATCTTCGTTGCAAAGATGCGCCCTACGTTCCCCGCCTCTGCCTCACAGAAGTCCCTCATCCGCTGGTAAAGAAGTTCTGCACTTGTCCTTGCCCCACCTCGCGTGTTTGAGTCGGACGACGAGGTTGCTGATGTCCTTGATCGTGGGGCGGCGCTTGTGTTCTCGCTGATGTACACCTGGATGCTGTTCTTCTTAGCACAGGTTTTGGCTAAAGAGGTCGACGTCTCGATCATGTCTTCTGAGATCGCCGTCCGTGGCGACGCGTACGCACTGAACGAAGTTAGGGACAAGTCGTGGTTGTGTGTGACGGAGGCCATCGTGAGCACGGCTCTCCACGTGCCCCCTTCTTCTCGTAAGAACGCATGGATCTGCCAGCAGCATTACAGAAGTACACAACGTCCAAACAAGGCCCACAAGCCGCACAAGCCATGACAATCCGCACACAAGCTGCAACAAGCCATGGCAATCTGCACACAAGCCACAACAAGCCACGACAATCTGCACACAGCCTACAACAAGCCACGGCACTCTGCACATATGAGTCGGCCAAACAACAGCAACACACCCCAACGCGCCAGAGCGTTACAGTCCATCGGCCTTGTCCTCTGTCTTGCGCGCTTGCCCTTGCCTCAGTACTCGTTGGAGCCCGCGTGCGTACACACGAACATCTTGAGGTAGAATCGCCACGAGTCGGGGATCGTTGGTGTTGTGGACGCTTGAGCTGCACGAAAGCTCTTGTTCAGGTGCGAAACGTTCATGCTCGTGCGTAGCCTAAATAGCTGCGTTTGCAAGCCACAGAGAACACACTCAATCACGCATTAGCCCATACACAGGTCGCAAAAGAAGCCAGCGTCTTCCACAGCGCGCCAGCCCTCACCTGGAACGTCTTCACAATGTACGTGTTGAGGTACACGTGAAAGCCTCCCAACTGTCGAGCTCGTGCTGGTCGGACTGTGGGGCGGTCGTGATTCAGCTCAAAGCGGCTTGCGAAGCGAATGATGGCGGCAGCGACACTTCCTCTACGTCTCGGTTGTCTTCGCCATCCGGCGAAAACGCAGGCGAGAGCTCCGGCGACGGCGTCGAAGTCCCCGACGCCGAGAAGTCACTCGAAACGGCTCGCTTCCGAAATCGCGGGTGGGGACGAAGCCGCGCACCGACACTGTGGTTATCGCGATTTTGTCGGACCAGCGGTACTGCAAGACAGCGATTCACCGTGCATTTGCAGACGCACATCCCACGCACTCAACCCTCGGCGCGAGCAAATCGGTGTTGGCGGCAAGCGCCGCTGCGCGTGTCAATCGATCGCAGTGGTGTGCAGTACGTAATGCGTTCGGAGGCGTGCTCATCGCCCTGCCGCGACCGCCACACCATCTTCGTCTTCACCATCTCCGCTGCAAAAGCATCGCACACAACAAAGCGCCAAACCGTCAGCACGCGTTCACCTAATCGTCGCCACATGCATTTCATTCTGTCGCATTCAAACTGCGTTTCTTTGGTGCTTAGTTCTGAGGAGGTAGATTCTGAAATGAGAGGCTGTGAGTGAAAGTGGAAACCAATCCGTTTAACTATACGTCCGACTGCTATACAGCCGTCCGGGTGGCGGATATTGATGGGGTAGGTATAGAACGTTTCTGAAACGTTCCTCCAAAACTGGTATCTACATGCTTGTCCCAATAGACGCTCTCAATAAAAAATTGATACTACACATGGGGACGGATGAATACGCCCACCCATGCTACTTCGACATGCTAGTGACATTATCGAGGTGGTATATGGAAAGGGCAAAACGCCACTCGATCAATGGACAAATAGAAATGAAGCAAGCTTTTAGCATACGAATTGTATACAAAACAGTGCATCTTAGACTATCGCAACAGGGAAAGCTTTAGCAAAGCTGCTGCGCACTGTGTCCTCGCTAAGCTCCTCCCACGCGCGAATGATCCTCTCCACCATGGCGAGGCGCTTCTGCTTTGTTGTGTGAGCGCGATCCTCGTTCAGCCAGATCGCTCGCACCTTCTTCTTCATTGGGCCAATCACTCCCACATCTAATGGCTGACACAAGGAGGTTGAGTTAGGGGGCAACAGCTGGATGAGCGCGTTAAGCTCGCCGCTTTCGATCTCATGCGCCGCTTCGGAGACATGGTACTCCAGATTTTTGGCTACAAGAACTGAGGGTCCCTCTAGCTCGTGCATGACGACGAGCCCCACGTACTCGCGCCATACGCGGCTATCCATCCACGATTGGGCCTGTGTAGTGTAGAAATGCCCTTCGGGATACGACGCCAGCTCGTCGCGGACAGCACCGTGCTTATCGCCCCGCATGACGAAGAGGATTGGGAGTTTGCGTCCCGTGTATACCATTTCAATGTCATATAGCCACCACTAAAAATAAACGCAAAACCTTCCAACGCACCATCAGTTCGGATCGCCAAGACTGCTGAGATTCGCAGAGAGTGGGTGCTTAGGCCAGCGACTTTGAAGAGCCACCGCGCGGTGCGAGGATACGCTTGAGGGGGGGGGCATATCGTAGTACATCCCGTCTCATCGATGTTAATAATGTCCGCCGGATCTGTCGCCTCAAACTGCGGGCAGTGAACTCGTTCCGTGTCGTTTCCAACGTGACTTTAAATTAATTTGATACGATAACGCACAAAATGTCCAATTATTTCGTGAGTGTGGTCCACATAAACTCAAAATGTGCACTTACGAGTGAAAGCGAGACTGTTCACTGTGAGTACCCGTGCCGATCGGCAAAGCGGTGGAGGAGGCGGAGGAGAGAGTCGTAGGCTGACGACGGTGATGTCTGCATTGCGTTATACGCTGTTAGCCACTCTGGGTACTTTGATTTGATGAACATGAGCATACTCTTCGTACACAGTACCTGCGCATATAACACACAGAAGCAATTTGAGCCCAGTTAAAAGCCATCACGACAGCGACCAAAGGCGCAAACACTCCTGCTCATCGCGCCTTGTGTCCTTCATTAAGGTGAGCAGGTGTTCCAACACCGGGATCGACTCTTGGCGGACTGGAGTGGCCGATCGGCGACGCTCTGAGTCGGAAAAGGCGCGGATGTTGGCCTCCTCGGTAAGCCACGCGCATAGTGTTCGTCGCGGTACACCGAAGCGCTTGCACAGCGCTCGCTGGCTGTAGGTATGAGCTGCGTCGAGCACCTCCCGTTTGAAACGGAAGGTGTACGATTTGGTCTTCGATATGCGAGTTCTAAAATGCGAATGGTTCGGACAATTGACTGGTCCGCGTTGACGTTCAGGTTACTGTATTTTTAGAGATGAAATGCAGACGAATGGGAACGTTATAAATGAGACAATGATAGCTTGATATTGTGGAATCTGGAGCAGATCTGAGAAATTAGTCAAGGTGGGCGTATTGATGCGTCTTGGCGCGCTGATACGTCCCCACGTGTACTCCATTCCGAAATAAGTGAACCGTTCTCAAAAATCGATGCCATTTAGACGCAAATAGGTTTGACACTGAGAAAACGGTACGGTTGTGTCCGTCTTAGAATACCCGAACAATTGATATGACTTGCTCACCCAACAACGTCTTTTTATCATCGTTATCCCTCGAAAACAGCAAAAAACTGCACATAAAATAAACATATATCATAAATTCGCACGTCAATGGATCTTCCTTGATCATTTTGAACCCATCAGATGAGATTTGTCCCTCCCCAATACTAAATCCAAGATAAAATACG
>JAASGD010001122.1:0-13139 GCA_023334115.1 Globisporangium megalacanthum | reverse complement strand
GCTCCATTGCGCGCGCGTCTTGACTCTCCATTCCTGCTTGCCGTCGCTCGCGAACTGAGAGAATGGAAGGCGGCCAGGGAATCTTGTTTCTGCTAATCCGAGCTAAGCAGGTTTTTTAGTCACTCAGGAGGCTCAATTATGAAACCTTCAGTAATTGGTGTGTCACTGTGTACAGCTGTTGTTCAATTAGATCCTAAAGAGTGAAGCTACAAAATGTAGCGATGTTACTTCGGAGAGTACAGTCCTTTGGTCAAATTCTCAGAAGTTGACTTCTGATTCACTTCATCCGAGGTGTGATTCTCAATGAAAATTTTCTTAATACCGGTATCAAGATATGGAAAAGGGAAAATGTCAAACCGTGTAGGGTTACCGAAAAGTATGACAGTACGTGTAAATCTCAGACAAAACGTGTGGATTCCCTGTAAAGTTAGCCAGAAGGTGTACACGTGTAACGTCGCCCAAACTTGCGACAGAAGGTGAACAAGCGAAGTTCGCTAATGACATTGTAACGGGGCATTCAGTCCCGTTACTTAGGCGAGTTACTTTAGGTAGATTACTTCAGGTCCAGGTACTTTAGGTGTACCTACACGAGTAGGTACGATTGAAGTTACAGTTAGGACTGCGTGGAGTCGCATTTGTGACACACGCTGCGTGTCAGCCGCTCATTGGCTGAGATGGTATTCACAGTACCATTTCATCCAATCAGAGATCGGCGCTGTATTTTTGTCGCTCCGGCATTTCGCTGGAGCGCCAGAACAAAACAGAGTTGAATTTGCCCCCTTCCCAACAAGCTTCCTCCTTCGCTCGGGCCAATCTCTTGGCCCGTTACAGACATTACGTGAATTGCGCCGCACAACAATCTTCTTTCTCTGTCATTCGGCAAAAATCACAAGACTCCACAACTCCCTCCGCACGCACCCACCCCACCCGACGGACAGCGACAACGAGAGTGCGACCCCCGACTGCGACGGAGCCGACAACGCTCTGTCCCTGAGTGTCGGCATGACGTTCGACTCTGCTACAGCCGCGCTCAACTACATCCACGACTACGCTCTCAGCTTGAACAAGGCAGTAAAAGTGGCAAAGAGAAGCGGCGTACACCGTCACGTGGTGTGTACATCCGAGGAATGTGGAGCTTTTGTTCGCCTGTACGGAAAGCAAGTCAGCAAAGTGCGCGGCGCTTGGTACATTTCGGATATGAGCACTATTCACACGAACTGCCTGTCTACCGCCAACCCGACATGCCGCCAAATCGCCGCACTTCCCACATTCGTTAGCGCCGTTGGTGCAGACGGGAAGACGGCAGCCAGCGTTTTCACCGAGCAGGTTCAAGCTCGTGATGGAATCTCGCTCGTCAAGAAATTGCGCACGGTGTACCAGGCACGAGACAAGATCGCTCGGGTCGACGACTCCGCTGTCAAAGCCGCGTACAAGAAGCTTCCTCCATACCTCCACCAATTTGCGAAGGCGAACCCTGGTACACTGGCAACACTAGAGAAAGATGCAAGCGGCCGCTTCAAGAGGCTCGTCGTGGCGCCACAACTTTTTTCCAGCAGCAGACAGTGCTCGATCGAGTATTCTCGGAGTTGACTGCGCACACTCCAAATGTTCCGACTACTCCGGCGTGCAGATGTTGCCCGTAGGGAGGGGTGGAGACATGCGAAACGTAATTGTAGCCTTCGCACTCGTGCCAGCGGAAGACATCGACGGCTGCCATTGGTTCTTCACGCGCCTCCAGGCAGCAGGCGTCGACATCAGCGGCACACCCATCTTTTGCGCTCGAAATCCAGCGCTCATTTCGGTAGCAGAAAGCCTCGGCCTGGAGTTTCGATACTGCAAGCTACACGTGATCAGAAACCTCCTCGTCCGCTTTCCCAAGTTTGCGCATCGCCACAAGAATTTCATCTGGCAGATCCAAGCCGCCGAGACCCTGGACGAGTACAACCGTCGTCTGTCATGGCTCGGCACTGAACTTGGTGACGACGTGAAGGCGTGCGTGGGTGCAATCCCCCACGCAGGTGGTGTGTACACGCAAACATCGGCAACACGGCGTTGTTTGGATGGCGTACCAGCAACTTCGTGGAGAGTGAGTTTGGATCTAAGTTCGTGAAAGGTGTGCGAAAGCTTCACCCGCTCGCATTCACGGAGGCAATGTGCAGCTATCTTGTCGACGCCTGCTACCTACGATCGCAAAACGCGGCGAAATGGGAAGAGCGGGGGCTTCTCGTTACTCCTGCTGCACAACGGCTATACGACCAAGAAAGTGCCAACATTGGCCAGTACGCAGTCCAGAGAGCATCGGACGAGATCTCGTACGTGTGGAACCAGTCGGCACGTCAACAGTTCGCGTCCGTCGCCACGTCAACGTGCTCTCCTTCGCGTGCACATGCCCGTTCATCGACCAGAGACGCATTCCTTGTCGCCGCCTGATCGCGGCGCTACAGGACAGGTCTCAGCTCGACAAGGTCTACCAGGCGTTCAATGAATGCTACGCGGTCATATCGTGCTCGACCGCCTTCCGATTCAAGGCCGTACTGATCCCGCTCGACGAAGAGGTAGACGTTGATGTTGAGCCGTCGGATACCGAGACCCTTCCAGCTGCCAGCATCAAACGACCAGGCCGCCCCAGAACCCATCGAATTCGAAGCTCAGGTGAGGGAGAGCCAGTGTCTCTCCATCGATGCTCGCGTTGTCACCAGAGAGATCACAACAAGCGTAGCTGTAGTGCAGCTCTCTAAGACGAGCCCCTCATCCGCAATATACGCAATATCCGTGTGCTGTGTTGCTTGCCGCCTTGTCCGTAGTGCATTGGCCGTGGTGTCACTACTGGAATTCTCTCCAGTCATGTTGCGACCATGATTGAACACGTGAACGTCCCTTATCCGCAAACGTCGCTGCTTGACTCTGGAAGTCCTTCGTGTATGCACTACACGTATGTGAGCACATCGTGCAACTACAGGCATTGGCTGTAACGAAGGAACACAATCACAATTGTCCCTCATCTGCAATGGATGGCTGCTGGTGTTGGCGGTGTCATGAACACACACCAAAGATGCTGATGCACCTCGTCTCGCTACGGAAATCTTCAGACACGCTCCTCATCTGCAAAATGTGACGGCAAGCAGTAGACGTACGTTCGTCATCATGTACTCATCGTGGAGCACATTGGGTCACTACGGAAATCATCATCAAAATGACGATCACAAATGACTCAAAAGTTGCGAAATGTAGATTTGTTGCGTCGCTTAGTATCGATCCTCATCTCACGTACTTGCTGAACGGCAGTTCAGCGACCCACACTTGCACTCGAACCAGACCGAGTCGCTGTAGTCGACACTCAGCTCTGTTCCGGGACTGATGTCTTCGATAGAGGCGACCGCGATCGTCAAGTGATGCCTGTTTTGAACCTCGAAGAATCCACAGTTCGGACTGCATTAGTGGTTCGCGAAACGCATGAGACCCCCGCGGTCCTTTGCGTCGATGAAAAGTCGTTGCTTTCGCGTCGAGCGGTCTGCAACTCGACGACATACGCCAACGGCCCTCCTTTCTCGTTCCTGTAGTTATGCGCAGACAGAACACCAGCGTAACCACCGATGACGGTGCCGGCGGTGGTGTACTTGGACGTAAACAGCGTGTAACCAATTGGTCCGTGCTTGAGTTGCAGTCCGTCAGCATTGCGCAGCCGTTCCCGCAGTGTTTGCCGACCAGGCAGTTGTTGTTGGCGCAGAACATGCCTGTTCTCGCGTTTGCGCAGCGGTCAACGATGCACATTGTGCCGCATCCGCACCAATCGACTCTGCCGAGATCTTCGACAACGATAGAGTTCGAGTTCCCCGTGTGTGCGATCTCGACTACACCAGCCGGCCAAGTCGCGTCAGCGTAGACGCCTACTTCGTCAGCGGCGTCATCTTCGTCGTCGGACAGCGTGAGGCCGACGGGTCTGGGTACTAGCGCAGCACGATCGGTCTGACTCTCATGAGTAGGTTCGTCAGAGGTGAAAGTCCCGCGTTTTTCTGTCGCATAAGCGTGCGCGTTCGAGATGTTGGGTTCAAGGTTGTCGTGGCGATGCAGGTTGATGTGCTGGAGTGGCTCCGCTGACAGCACGAGCACGTCTCGTGCATCTCCATGGTTGATCGGGGCTGGCTCGGCTTGAACGACCTCACTGCTGCTGATGCCCACTGCAGTGTAGTCGCCTGTGCACGATGACGCCACGGCCGCCTCTTCGTCGACGACGCCATTGAGATCTTCCTCGAGCAATCTGCCGTCGTCGCGTGTCTCGACGGCCGTTTTCGGATGTCGCAGTGTTGGAGCCCCACTGTAGTAGACTCCCTTTGTGCTCTCTCGGAACCCGCTGAGCAAGGTGGAGGCGATCACCTGCACCCTGTACGCTCTCTTCAAGCCACGCACTGCGGCTCTCTTTGCCAAGTGCGCTTTCTTGCGGCTTTTGGGTTTGTGGTAGCTGGTCTTGTGCGACTTCAGCGTGTGCGACTGTCGTGCGCGCGCCCCGTATGTGGGCACGCTCTCAAACGGTACAGTCGGGGCTGTGGGTGGTGCGCTGCAGCTTCGGATGTCTCTTCGTTAGCGGCCATCTTGTCGCCGACTCTTGTGCGCTGCTGTTCTCTTTTGCAATTGTGAGCTTTGGCTGGTGATTGTGATCGCGTCTGCCAATTGAATTTGAGTGTAGACTGTTGCCAGTTGTCGCCAGATGGTGTATGCTGTGTCATGGCATCAGACAGTATGTGTAGAGGTACAGACACCATTCTTACTAGCGCGCCTTTTTGCAGCCAACTACCTTGCGAAAACGATATCTCAATTCACTCACACGCACAAACGCAGTACAAAATGAATGGCAGGGAGAGAATGCAGACTGCAAAGACCACTCACACGCTCTCATTTTTCAAAGCCACATCGCCATGCCGACACCGATCACGCGAACCAGGCTCACGGCGAGCCAAAAGCTGCTTCTGTGCCGCCATGCTGCCGCTCGCCCTGCACTACATCTACGAGGGCTCGGTGACTGGGCCCGCGAAGCGTTCAAGCTGCGCAAGGCTCCGTCTCCAAGAGGCGTCGCTCTCATACTGAAGCGACCGCCAGACGAAAACGTTGCGCTCTAGCGGCCACTGCGAAAGACGGAGCAGCGCGTTGTGTGTCTGGAGCTCGAGGCGCAGCTCGTCAACTGGGTGGCGCGCTGTGAGGCGCTGCAGCTGCCTGTCGTCACGTGGGCGACGCTGCTCGCCAAGGCAGAGGCGATAAAAAAATGTCTGTTAAAAACGGAAACGCACGCAAACGACTCTCAACTCAAAGACTTGCAGTTTTCGGACGGCTGGATCCAAAAGCTCCAGAGACGTCACGGATTCCGTCCTCGTCGCGTCGCAGGCGAGGCTGCGTCGGCAAAGGAGAGCGACATAGAAGAAAGCAGAGCAGCTTTGCGAAAGATAACGAGCCAATACAAGCTTCAAGATGTTTATAACATGGACGAATCGGCGTACTTTTACTGCTCAGTTCCAGCTACCGCGGTATCGCGAGCTCCGATGTCTGGCCGAAAAACGGCTAAGAAGAGACTTACAGTCGCTATCACGACCAACGCCGATGGATCGCACAAGCTTTCGTTACTCTTTGTTGGCTGCGCGAAGCAACCACGCTGCTTCGGGAAGAAGCGACCTGACGAGCTCGACATCGACTATACTAGCGCTCCAAAAGGCTGGATGACCGGCGCTATCTTTAGCGCGTGGCTCTTTTAACGAGATAATACAAGCAGCCGATCGACGCGTTCTCCCACTCCTCGACAATGCATCGCCTCACAAAACGCCAAGTGAGAACTCGAATGTTGCCGTCCACTTCCTGCCGCCGAATACCACAGCACATTTACAACCGCAAGACGCTGGAGTTATTGCGGCCTTCAAGAAGCAACTGATGAGGATCCGAACAGCAAAGATAGTGAATCGGCTGGACGTGCTGTTCGTGCGTGAAGACAGTGGTGAGGCGATAGATAGTGAGCGGGAAGTACCAGGACTGTACGACGCTACTGTACTAGAAGCTGTGGAGTGGGTGCATGAGGCGTGGGAGTGTATGTCTGGACGAGCAGTCGCTAACTGCCGGCACCACACTGGCATCCTCGATGAGGATGTCTTCGATCTTGTGTCTTCATTTGACAAGTTGCGCGTTGCGCCTTTGTCGATGACAGCACTTGCGCAATAGACCTCTACACTTTTATGCCTGCAAACGGGTCTGAACCTCCGATGATCAATATTTTGAACCATGTTTTTGGTGCGCACTAGTGAGAATGATGCCTGTACAAAGCTAAAAGTGGAGGTTCGGTACTCGTCGGTATCTCTAACCCTCGTCCTTGCACGGTTTGACATTTTCCCTATGGAAAATACCAGTACTGTCGAATCCTAATGAATACCGGTATGATCGAGATGGACAATCCCACATTCAAAATTCAAGTGAACGCGCGAAGGCGGGCAGGCAGTCCGCATTCCAATCACCACCACCAGCAGCAGTCGCAGCAGCAGCGTACGAGCGTCATCATGAGCGCAGCAGAGGGCGTACAGGTGGCAGCAACAGAGGACGAGGTCGCTGTTGAGAACGAGCAGCAGCCGCAGACGACGACCAGCACCACGGAAGCGCAGGGGACGGCCGACGAGCTCGAAGAGAAAGCCGCCGCCGTCCCAGATCCTGCGCCAATCACACCAGAGACGTCTCCGACGAAGAACCTACCGGTGAAAGCGGACGTAGGTGACGATACGCCGCAGCCCAAGCCGCTAAAGCGCACGGCGACGCCTGCTTCAGTCGGCAAAGCCGGTGTGAAAGCAAAGCCTACGACAACGACGCCTGGAAAGCGCACACCTGCAGCCAAGATGCCGAGCAGCGCAAAGGTGACGTCGAGCAGCAAGAAGAAGATAGCGTTTGATGCGATCCACGCGAAGCGGCTCGCGAAGGAGCCGACGCTGCACGAGCACGACCAAGCGAAGCGAGCAAAGGCCGACGAACTGCTCCATTCAGCCACGCGAGCCACTCGCAGCTCGTCACGGAAGGACACAGCAGCAGCTGCGTCAGCTGCGTCGACTGTGAAGAAGGCGATCGCGTTCAACGCCACGCGCGCGCACGTGAGCGTGCTGGCCCGGCCGACGATCTCGAGCAGCTTGAAAGCCGCCGAGACGAAGAAAGCAGCGCTGGAACGGGCTGCGCAGCCCAAACCACGCGCCCCTACGAGCGTGAAGAAGCCGTCGCAGTCGCAGCCGACACGTGCAAAGGCGGCGGCAGCGGCAGCGATGGGTGGCAGCAGCAAAGCGAAGCAGACGCTGGGCTACAAGCCATACACGGGCCCACTCCCCAAGTTCAAGGAGGACCCGCTCTTCTCGCCTGTGGACAAGGCGAAGAAGCTCGCTGCACGGGAGGCGCAGACGCCGAGACGCGCGCAGACGCCAGTGAAGAAAGGGAAGGAGAACACAAAGCCCGCGGCCGCGAGTGCGCCAGCCAAGAGTGTGGGGAAGCGAACGCCCGTCAAGACGGCCGCATCGTCGGCAGCCGCGACTGTGCAAGCGAAGGAAGACCGCCGCGCTAAGTTTGCCCAGGACGTGAAGGCGCGTGCGACGGGCGCGCGCCAGTCGCCTCGTCGCGTTGGCGGTGGTGGCGCACCGGCTGTCGCGTCGTCGTCCTGAGAGCTGTCGTGGAAGACGAGGAGTGTGGACGTCCGCCGTACTTGCTACAGTACTACAGTTTCCACCGTGACAATGGCGACAACTGCGGTGCCGGCCGTCGAGTGGTTGGAGCGAGCGAGCGACGGACCGACGGACGGATGCCTCTGTGCGGATGGATGCTCCAGTACGACGACCGAACTTTACGAGCAAACGTCTGATTTAATTTGAAGTGTATGTCTCCAGTTGCAGCTCTCGTGCGTCACTGTGGACTGAGTAGTTGACTTCAGGAGAAAATGGAGAGGCTCTGGTGTGTTTGTGGAGTTGCAATGACGAATGTGACACGGCCCTGTGCCTCTGAGCCTTCAACTGTACCACGCATTGAGTAGACAACGGCTGCAGACGACGTAAATCACGTAGGGAGAAGGGTACAGTACGTCGTGCACATGCGTCGATGCGTCGAGCTTGTCTGGCTCGTGGCACTGTGGCTTCGTGTCGTCAGCTTCAGGTTGACACTTCAGTGGGTCGTGACGTTGAACTACTTCCAAGTCTCCATTTCGGGAGTCAAATTTTTCTCATACAGTAACCGCTTGGTAGTCAAACATTTTTTTGTGGACCATCATCGCCACCGACTCTCTCTGACAGGCATCGCGATCGCACTTTCCAAGTTCTCCGCACCAGCCCCGCACGCAGCCGCCCCGCACTTCTCCTCCTCCTCCGCCCGACCGACTCGATGGCGCCGCTCCGCTCCACCGCGCTCGCGGCCTCGCTGCTGCTCGCGACCGCGACGACGAGCACCCGTGCGCTCGACCAGAAGATCTACGGCATCAACTACGACCTGCGCCAAGGCCCGGACTGGGACCCGAAGAAGTGCAAGCCGGCGACCACGATCGCCGCCGACCTCAAGATCCTCAAGACCATCTCGGACAACGTGCGCACGTACTCGCTCTCGGATTGCGACGTCACACCGGTGCTGGTCGAGGCCAAGAAGATCGGCATGACAGTCTGGGTCGGTGTCTGGGTCTCCGCGGACAAGAGTGTGTACGAGGCCGAAGTGAAGGCGCTCAAGACGCTCCTCGCTGCGAACCTCATTGACAGCAACGTCGTGGGCTTCAACGTCGGCAGTGAGGCCGTGTACCGCAAAGACATTACGCCCGAGCAGTCGATCGCGTACCTCACGGACTTTAAGAGCGTGCTCGCAGCGAGCAAGATCACGGCGCCTGTCTCAATCACCGACATCGTCGACGTGCTCACATCGTACCCAGACATGATCGCAGCGAGTGACGTCGTGACAGCGAACCAGTTCCCGTTCTGGGAGAAGATCGAACCGTCAAAGGCGGTGGCGCAGTTCGACAGGCGCTTCAAGCCGCTCGTCGCGCTCGCAGGCGGGAAGGAGGTGATCATCAGTGAGACGGGCTGGCCGACCGCTGGTAAGAACGTCAACGCATCGGAGACGTCACCCGAAGGGGCTGCGGTACGTTTGTGGGACAGGGGAGGTGGCAAGTCACTGGCTCTCTGGATGGCGGTATGCTTACGTCATCATGGCTCTCTTTCTCGCAGCGCTACCTGAACGACTTTTACATCCTCGCGAAGGAGCGCGGGTGGAAGTACTACTACTTCTCGGGCTTCGACACGCCGTACAAGGCGGAGCAGGCGCAGGACCCAGAGACGGTCGAGGAGTACTTTGGTCTCTTTGGCGCGGACGGCGTCCTGAAGACCGCGTACGCGGACCTCAAGTTCACAAAGATGGAGTCGGCAAGCTCGTCGGACGATGAGACCGGAAGTATCGGTACGAATTCTGTAGTCCACTCACAAAGCGGGCGGAATTACCTCATCAGAGGAAGCAGACGGACTGAGAGTGTTGTTCGTCGCTATTTTTTTTCTCTGCAGACTCGGCGGACGACAACTCGCCCGGTACGGTGCACGCTGGCAACGGCAACTCGACAAGCAAGTCGAGCGGGAAGAGCAGCTCGTCGACGACGACATCCAAGAACGGCACCAGCTCGAACTCGAGCTCGAACTCGAACTCGACCGACTCGACAAGTGCGTCGTCGCGCGTCGCTGCCGCGAGCCTCACGGCGTGCGTGGCGATCGTGACTGCGGTGCTGCTGAGCGTGTGATCGTAAGACCGCGACAGTGAGACGCCGTGTCGTTGGTCATTCGGTCGGTTGATTCATCGCTGTCGTCGTCCGCTGCCAGCATTGCATTGGTTGTGGATCTGTCTGCAACTTTCCAAACCGTTTTCGTAAATAAACGAGACTATCGTATACATGAACCTACACAAACAATCATTCTTTTGTTGCTCTTGACAAAAATTAGCAAGCAGGAAAATGGAGGGCGAGGTTGGCACGTCGCTGGCTGCGCGCATCAATAGCGCGCCGAGTCTGCAGCAGGGCGACGCTGTGAGTGAGGGGCTCCTCGTGCTCGTGCTGGACACAAATCCACGCTTTTGGTTTGCCGACGGGCAGCCGCGCGATGGAGGCGATAGCGCATTTCAGCAGCTCGTGGCCAGCACGCTCGTGTTTGTGAATGCGTACCTGTTGCTGCACCGCAGCAACCGTATCGTGGTTATCGCAGCGCACGCAGGTTGTGCGGAGTTGCTCTACCCGGACGCAGAGCAGCAGGACACGTCCGGCAGCGCCGAGCAATCCGCCAAAGTGAACGCCAGTGTGCTGCAAAAGCTGCGCGCACTCGGCGACGCGCCGCTGGACGCGTCCAAACCGAACGCAACCGCAATCGCCGCCTCGCTCTCGCGTGCGCTCTGCTGTACGTTCGCATGTGTGATTTTTGGGATCGCAGTATAGCGTGCAGTGTGTATGACGAGACTCGGACCCTGTTCTGATGGTTTTGTGTGCTAAAACTCTGTAGTTATCAACCGCGCGATTCGCGAGCAGAGCGATCTGCGGCCGCGCATTCTCGTGGTTCAAAAGTCGCCGGACGTGGCGCAGCACTACATCTCGATCATGAACGGCATCTTCTCGGCGCAGAAAAAGAGCGTCGCAGTCGACGCGTGCGTGCTTGCGAGCGAGCACTCGTCGTTTCTGCAGCAAGCCGCGTACCTCACGGGCGGCATTTACTACAAGCCGACCGACCACAGCGGACTACTGCAGTACCTCCTCTCGATCTACCTCCCGGACCCGAGCGTGCGCAAGCTCCTGAAGCTGCCGAGCCAGGACTCGGTCGACTTCCGCGCCATGTGCTTTTGCCACAAGAACGTCATCTCGACCGCGTTCGTGTGTCCCGTGTGTCTCTCGCTCTTCTGCGAGTTCCAGCCGATCTGCTCCACATGCGGCATCCGGAGCCGCATCCAGCCCGCGAAGAAGCTCCAGCAGAAGAAACGACAGCGTCCGTCGTAGGAAGAGGGAATGGAGGCGTGAGAGTAAAGAATGGCGTACACTGAGGCACGATCCGAGTAAGAAGCAGTCGCGGGTTGCTACCAGCAAGAACGACATCACGAGGACGAGGTCGACCCAGGTTGAGTTGGTCACAGTGCTGGTTTCACAGGAACTTGAAAGTTCACTTTCAACGGTTCGACACTATTAATTCAATCCAAGTGAACGATTCCAATGCAAAACTTAGACTTTGTGATACATATCACAAAGTTCAAACTTCAGCCATGAAATATTATATATCCACCAAAATATACGCATGGATTATTGAATTTACAAATGTAGTATCATAGTATACGTGTTGCTGACATCGCTGGCTCAGTTGCGAAAACGCCGAGTCGAGCCCACATCAATCAGCATCAGCACAATGGCCGTTCCCAGCAGCAGCAGGAAAACCATCGCCCAGACCTTTGCGGACGCGAAGGCGGAGAAGCGCGCGGCGTTCATCACGTTCACGGCGTGCGGCTTCAAGACAAAGGCCGACACGGTCGAGATCCTGCTGGCGCTGCAGCGTGGCGGTGCCGACATCATTGAGCTCGGCATTCCGTACTCGGACCCGCAAGCCGACGGGCCGACAATTCAGCGTGCGCACCAGATCGGCGTCGACCAGGGAATCACACTCCGCGATGTGCTCAACACCGCGAGCGAGGCGCGCGCGAGCGGACTCACCGTCCCGCTTGTGCTCATGGGCTACTACAACAACTTTCTGCAGTACGGCGAGGAGAAGGTCTGCAAAGACGCCCACGAAGGTCCGTCACTTGCACGCGTGGGTGTATCGAGCCGTATGGGACGTGTGCGTATGCGTTTGTACTTAGCTGTTGTTGTGTCGTCCTGCAGCTGGTGTGGACGGCTTCATTATCGTCGACTTGCCGCCCGAGGAGGGAGTATTCCTGAGCAGCGAGGCGAAGAAAGTGGGTGTGTCGTACATCCCGCTCGTGTCGCCAACGACGACCGAAGCGCGCATGCGTCTGATTGCGTCGGTGGCGCACGGTTTCGTGTACTGCGTGAGCCTCACGGGCGTGACTGGCGCGCGCTCGGAGCTCCCACCGAACCTTGAAGCGTTTATGCAGAAGAGTGCGTCGGTTACGGTTCGAATATGGGAGGCAGCATTCACTGTGAGCTGACGTTGGTATGCGATGCTGTGGGTGGGTGGGCCTCTGTACAGTTCGCGCGAATGTGTCGCTGCCACTGGCACTCGGCTTTGGGCTCTCGTCGCGCGAGCACTTTTTGCAGGCGAGCGCGTTCGCAGACGGCGTCGTGATGGGATCGAAGGTGATTAAGGTGATTGAGGACTCGGAAGACTCGACGGCAAGTCGTGCAGCGAACGTTGAGGCGTTTTGCAAGAGCGTTGTAAACCCGCAGTAAGGAGAGAGAGAGAGCGTTGTAGTGGGATGCATCCATGTGCAAACAAGCTGCTGCGAATACATCAACCGCATATCTGCATCACATCTCAGTGTTTATTGCGTACGTTACGATCGCTGTAAGCACTGTATGTCCAGGGATGTGTGTACACGGAACCCTGCACTTCTGGCTGGTCGCCGACATGCTCATCGAATTTCATTGTTGATAGACATCACTATTTTAGGTTCCTGTTGGATGATAGAAGTTGAACAATCTCTAATTTTGTGCTTAATGCACTGATTTAAGGTATTTATTTGCTGATTGTACCGAATCAGCAAGTGTATGGCCCATGGCGGCCCGGTCCTACTTTAATTTAATGTAGGCTATTCATGCCAGTCGCAGGCAGGTGGAGGTCAACTTGATCAGCTGCGAACCAATTGCCAGCTGCAAATGAACGAACTTGGTGCTCGCTCTGTCGATCCACCATTGATGGCTACAATGGATGGAGCATCACAATGATCATCATTGGTCTCGACATCCACTCGCACTCGAGTCTGAAAACCGCACCAATCATGTTGAGCTAGACTAGCAAGGTTACAGTGTATGTACTACAGTGTGCAGTTCACGTCCTCTCCAGTCTGAACTTGCTCGTCTCCAGCCCGTGACGACGAGTGCGCGTCTTCCGCCACCAGGTTTGGATCGACGTCGCGTACGCGTTTGCCCACATGAACCGCAAGAGCTCGTCCCGTTTCCGAGCGTCCAGCGCGTC
>JAASGD010001121.1:0-13142 GCA_023334115.1 Globisporangium megalacanthum | reverse complement strand
GCAGCTCCAGCATTGCATTCGCTACACCAGACGGCCTGACACCCGAGAGACGTTGAAAGAAGTCGGTGACGATGCAAAGCGCGCGGGGAAAGCGCGTGTTGCGGTGCTCGTGTGCGGCCCCGCGGCGATGGTAAAGCAAGTGGTCTCTGACGCGATCTCGCTCTCAAGTGAGATGAACGTAAGCTTTGACGTGCACTCAGAGAAGTTTGACTTCTAGGCGCAGGGAGAAGGCAGTGCACACAACGCGAACGCAGTATGAACGAAGCGATCCAATCGGTCAACAACTGGACTTCGAAGAGGTGTTCGCCAAGGTGTGGACGAATCTCGCGAGTACATGTCGCGACATTCTTACACATGCTGAATACACTTTGGGAATCGCCTGACATCCACCCACTCGATCTCGACTCGATGTTGAACTGCCGAGACCACCAAATCAGGTTGATCGCGTGTGCGAGTTCGATGTCCGAGTCGGGAGAGAGAACGAAGGCTCGAACGAGGCAGAGAGTCAGAAGGAAGAGAGCACACGGCGACCTCGTTGACCAACCAACAAAGTTGGAGACTCTGCTGGTCTTTGAACTGCAAGCTTGCTTGAGCATTGTCGAGGTGAAGTGGTGACCTTGGTCTCTGCCATGTGCACTCACGACTGTATAAATTGCGAAATCATTCAACTCGAACGGATTATCCACCCCGCTGGTCTCTTGCAAGAACTGCTGACAGGAACTCGGTCCTCCAGTTCGAGCTGGAAGGCAGCTTTTGCAGTCTGCAACGCGGTGATCGCCAGGCATCACGTCCGCTGGATGAAGCTGGCAGTTGAAGCCGCCAGATTCGAAGCTGCGGGACCGGTGGTTGCCGGATGAGGCGTGCGTGTGAGCCAAGTAATCAGATCGCGATGGTGTCTTTGGAGTGCACCGTCGACTTTCAAAAAGTCCCGTTTCTTGCATAACTGGATACCGGTACATGCTGTAAGATATTGCGAGTATCTTTTTGGACATGCCGACAGGTCTTTCATTACCGACTACATCTAAACTCGATGCGGGGTGCGTCCAGTGACGACATCGACTATTCACCACACGAAAAGCCTTTGATAATTTGTACAATTGAAGGACTTGACTTTTCGCACAAAGTTTATTAGTTGCACGCCCATCTAAAATCGACCCGATTTGACTACCATCCAGCAGGACTGTCGAGGTCTGGTGTCATCGCCCGGGACAAGACACCACCGTTGAGCGCGCAAGAGAGCTTTTGCCGGTCCATTTCCAGATCGCCACGGTCGCGCACAGGCCGTTCGTTTCCAGCCTCACGCAGATAGTCCCCACCCAGTTCCCGTGAGCCATGGGACCAGTTCGCGTCCTGCTCGCCGCGACAGTCGCAGTTCTCGGCGTCTCGAGTGGGTTCGCGGCCAGCACGTGCACTGCCGAGCCATTCTCCATTCTACCAACCGACTACGGTCTCGACGTGTGCGTCGGGAACAACCTCGGCGACTTTCTCGACGTCCTGGCTACCGCTTCGGGCGACGGGTGTTCGCTCACGGACCTTCTCGCGGTCCCCGACAGTCCGTCACTCACGAACCTCGTTACGCTCGTCCAGCAGTTCGTGGCCGCGCCTGACAAGATCTCTGCGACGTTCTACCAGTACATGAAGGCCACAAGCGCTGCTCAGATCGACGCTCTCTGCTCCGACCTCAACGTTGTCCTCTCTCCGTGTGCCAGGACGCTGATTCCTGGCCTCCTTGCGATTGTCCAGAAAGACCTCACGTGCTGCTCCCAGATCAGCGACCTCCTCGACCTCGCGAACCTCGCGGTGCCTGCGACAGTCAACATGAACGCGTTCCTGCTCAACGACGTACTGAACGGCGTCAACTCGTTCTTATGCTCGAAACGCGACAATGTCCAGACGTGTGGAGCGTCGCTGTACTCGCAGCTCACGACCAAGTTCACCGAGACGCAGTTCTCTGTCGTCGACTCGTTCCTCGCGCCGTTCTTCACTGCTACGACCGGCCACGAGTGCAACGCGATGAACGGTCTTGACTACTTGGACAGTGCATCGCTCACAGCGGCCCGTACAATCAACTACGGCTGCTGCACGCACCAGATGCGGCCGCTCTTTGAAACTGTACAAAATGCGTTTTCGTACTTACTCGGACACACCATCGACGACTTTTTGAACGGGATCGTGGACTTTGCGAACACGACCACGAAATTCGTCAACGCGGTGCCAGGGACCAAGTCGTGTGTGTTTGCGTCGAAATGCGCGAACCCGTCGTACTTGGTACCGGCGTTCCAGCGCACTATTACACCAGGGACAAACCGACCGGGCAAGAACGACGTCGTGGACACGACGTGCACGAAAGCGCCAAAGTGCGACGCGAAAGGCACGTGTAGCGACGTGTGCCAGAAAGGGTCCGTGGTCGTGTCGCCGTGGCTGAACCAGACGCTCGCGTTCGAGCGCAAGTTCACTGCCGCCCGTCCGATCTGCTTTGCGCAGCTCCCCGCGACCCACAACAGCGCGATTACGCTCGCCGACGGGTACGGGAACCGCGACCAGCTCTTCAACTTGAATTTGAACCCGAAGAAGCCGTACTCGTTCCTCAAGACGAACAACCACGCGCTCAGCTTGACGGACCAGCTCCGGCTCGGGGTGCGGTGGCTCGAAGTCGACGCGCACTTTTTCCTCGACGACTTGCGCACGGCGCACTGTGGGAACCTCGGCTCCGCGTCGATTGAAGCGCTGTTTGGCGCACTTAACGCAAAGCTCCGTAAGTACGGTTCGATTGTCTGGGGCCCGGAGCTCCTCGGGTGCTTCCCGTCGCTCTCGGGCATCCGCCCAGACGAACAAGGGACGACTCGGGAGACGCTCCGAGAGATCCGCACGTGGCTCGACCGGCCGGAGAACCAGAAGGAGTTTGTGTTTCTCTACCTCGACACAGGCAGCGAAATCGCTCGGCTCAACAAGGTCGGGGACCTCAACACTGTCGTAACCGACGTCTTTGGCGACCTCCTCGTGCCGATCTCGGCATTCAACGCCATGGCAGCCAGCAAGTGGACGAACAGCACGACGATCCAAGAGTTTGTCGACCGGAACCAGCGCGTGTTTGTGCTCGCGAACGCCAACACGGGCCTCGCGTACCGACTCGGGGACTTTTGCAATGGCCACAAGGTGCTCGATACGAAGTTTATCAACGACCAGCCGGACGCCGCCACGCGGGTCCTCGGGGGTGTCAAGCTCTACAGTAACGACTACTTTGTGCGCTCGTACCAGTCCGTGCTGCGGTACATTTCGCTCGGTGAGGCCGGGACGATCTCCCAAGAGCTGCCAGTGACGCTCGAGCCGAACAACATTCCCAACTATGTGCGCTGGAACCTCAACCTTGTGGCCCCCGAGCAGCTCGACGGCGCCAAGATCAAGGCGCAGGTCTGGTCGTGGGCCGAGAACGAGCCGTCGACGGCGGTTGTGGACGGCGCGGTGTTTGTGAACCCGACTACCGGCCGCTGGCTCGCGAGCACGACCGCCGCGAAGACGTGGAAGGCGTGCTGGAACAGCGTGACGCTCAAGTGGAACATTGTGGCGTTCGCAGCCGTGTGTGCGCCAGGCTTTGCGTACACGGCACCGAAGGACGCGTACCAGAACACTCTGTTGCGGGCGGAGATGGCGGCCCAGAAGATCACGATTCCCGTGGCGATCAACGGCTCGTTCTAGGTAGTGAACGTGGGTCGGCGGTGGCGACAGAACGAGTGAATGTGACGACGTAGTTATGAGAACTGGAGCGTATGAACGACATGAAATCTACTCGTTCCAGTGGCTGTTACGGTTGTTGATGGTGTCGACGTCTTTTCACTTAGAACTCAAACTTCTCAGTGTGCACGTCGAAGCGGACGTTCAGCTCTCGCGACAGCTGGAGACTCGTGGCGACCACGTCGTGTGTCAGTGTGTAAGGGCCGCACGCGAGCACTGCGACGCGGGTGTGGCCGTGCGCCTTTGCGTCCTCGCCAAGAGACCGCAGGAGCTCGCGGACGTTTGGACGGGCACCGTATCGCATGCTGGCGTCCAACTGCGTTCGGCCAACACCGTCGGCGTGCTCGAGGTCGCGCTCGCCCTTGGTCAAGTAGATCTCGGTCGAGAACACGGGCAGGCGACTCGCTGACTCGCTTGTTGAGGCTGTCGTTGGCTGAAGAAGGAGCTCGTGTGGGAAGTAGGACGATGTTGGCAGCGCTGTCGTAGTGGACGACGGCGAGTCGAGCAGCGCCGACAGCATTGCGCGGTCGCGCACAGACCAGACAAACTGGACACGCTGGAGCTCCTGGCGACCGCGCTTCGTGTAGTCAAAGTGGAGCTGGTTGACGATCGACTTCATGGGCGTCACGCCAATCCCACCGCTGAAGAGCGCGACGTGCGAGTACACTGTCGGGTTGTCGATGTCGAGCGCGACTTGGCCGTACGGTCCGTCGATGGAGACGTTAAGCGGGACTGCGTGGCCGACGTCGTTGCCATCAGCGCTGGTCTCCACGAGCGCGAGGAGCCTGGCCGTCCAGTCACCAAGCACGCGGACGTGGAACGTCACGAACGGTTCGTGTGGCGCCGACGAGATCGAGAACGGGTGCCACTGGAGCGCCGAGATCTCAGGCACGCACAGGAACGCAAACTGGCCCGGCTCGTACTGGAAGCGCTCGCCCGTGTCTGCGCGAACGACAGGGAACTGGATGCGCACGACACTGTCAGCGACGTTTGTTGCAGTCACTTGGCTCAGCGCTGCGACGCCCAGCTGGCGCTTGCGCTTCGTCACTGCCGCAGTCGTGGTGACACTGTCGCCGTCGCGTCTGTCATTCGCTCCAAGCAATTGCTTGAGCTGACGGCCACCGTGCGTGTACACCCGGCGGAGGTACACGAGCCGGTAGAGCGTGTCGAGTCCCCAGACAACCGCACCGACGACTGCGAGCGTGATACCGTGCAGGAGCGAGCCGACGACGATCGCAGTGAAGAAGACCCAATGCAGACGCAAGAAGAGGTCGAAGAACCGGCGCCGGAGGACGTAGAACGAGAAGATGAAGAGCGCTACGAGCGGGAAATACGCGACAGCGCCCGACAGAGCGGCACTCGCCGACGCGTCGTCCAAGTCGTCTTGAGTGAACGACCGGGTGGCGCCAGCGGGGCCGTACACTTGGTGGTGCTTGAGCACGTGCGAGAGTGCGTGCATGCTCGAAGTGACGACCGCCAGCACGCCAAAGAGCTTGTGGTACAAGATCGCACGCTCGAACGAGAGCCCTGTGAGCGCGAGCAGCAGCGAGTTGTTGCGCACCGAGAGAATGAATGCGAGCCCCATGGCGATCTGCGCTGATCCGCCGTTGCTCTTGGTGTGGAGCTGAGCAAGGTCGAGTGTGCACCACGCGAGTAGTCCGCCAGCCACAGGCAGCGTCACAATCACATCACCGAGTTTGACGTCGAGCGACGCTGTGAGGAACGGCAGCGGCTTGCCGAACACGCTGGACGCAAGCCGCCAGCGCAGAGCATGCAGAGCCTGATACCAGCGGTAGTTGGCGCGCAAGTACGCGAGGCGGTTCGGTAGCAGCAGCGCCGCCAAGCCTGTCGCTTGGGCATCGGTGCTGTTTAGTGGAGGCTGCTGCCCGCTCGTTCCGTTTACCGCGACCTCGTCTTCCGCGTAATAGAACGTCTTGGGCGACCCAGACTCGGCCGGCTCGAGAATGGGGACGCGGTTGTCCACGCCGTAGGCCATCGAGTGTCCTTGATACGTTGGTTTTTGTCTGTGGTCGAGAACGTCGAATGGAGACTGCCGGCGACCAAGCAAATCGGGGAGGCGTGTGACAGGGAGACGCGGCGATTCGTTCTCGTTATGAAGCGCAAATATCTGAACTCCCCGGTATTTCAACGTCTTCAAGTTCAGATCGCGCCTGGCTCACTGTGTGTTCGTCGTTCGTCGGGCTTCCAGTTCGTCCGCGCTGATAGCACACAAGCGCGTCACTCCAACCAAACGAGGGCCAGTGGTTGCCCTCGCGTTCCTTGCGTCTCGAAGCAAGCTTTCCGCCATTGCGGGGCGACGTGCTCACTTGCCATGCCTCGTTCCACGTCCAGCTAGCTCACTTCGGTTGGATGTGAGCCAAGCGACTCTGCATTGATCACGCTCGCACTGCAGTTTACGACTTGTAGTTCATTTCTGATTTGATCCGTCGGGAGATGACCGACCGACTTCGGACGACGGAGATCAAGCTTCAACCGCTGTATTTTCAACGCCCCACAGCGTTGACCGCAACGCGCGCTGTTGCTCGCTTCGCGCATACCTTGAATCTTTGAGCGGCGCGTTCGCCAACTCACTCACGTGGCGTCGTCCAGAGCCATCGCTCATCCGACTCTAAATCATTGAATAATCAAGTGTGCTCAGCGATTAGCCAAAGATCATCTCGACGAGTCCAGATCTGTGGCTCTCTGCTCTAGCTCTCCAGTCCAGTGCCAATGCATCAGTGCGCCGTTGCACACTTGGCAAGGCATGTTCAGCGCTTCAGTAACCACAATTCAAGCCATCTTTCTCATTCGACACTCACGCGTACAACACCACCTAAAGATCCACTTCATCCGCTCGTACTTCTCCTGCTCTGCTCAACTCCATCGATAGCTATCGCTCCCACAACTTGCTCACCCAACTCAGCCTCCTCGCGTCCCGACTCGTGACCGCAGCCAGGTCTTGCGCTTCTCTCACTTGGGATCTTGTCGTCGGCGCTTCAAACGGTCGCTTCGCTTGATCGAGGGCACCATGTACAGCCGCATGTTTGGTTTCCCCACACGGCTGACGAGCTCTCCAATCTTGGCGATATGCTCGAGCAGTTCGGGTTGCATCGCTTCCAGATCTTGACCGTCCGGTGGTCGCTCAAGGCGATTGTTCTCCTCCTTCAGCGCCTTGTTCTCGCGCTCGAGAGCAAGTTTCGCCGCGAGGAGCTGCTGGTACTGACGCTCAATGACTCGCAAGTCGTCTCGGAGTCGTTTGTTGCTCCCTTGAGCTGCTTGGATCTCAGCGTTCAGCGTGTTGCGGTCCTTCACGATCATTGGCTTGAACACCAGCCTCCGCAGTTCCCACGGACCCGCGGAGTTGGCAAACTTTGTTCCCCCAGTAGCGTCTAGAACAATCGAGTCCCCCTCGTACGTGAAGCGAACCCAAGCATAGAGGTGCTGGTGGAAACAGAGCATCTGATCCAGTGCGCATACGTTAGATGCGGTGTCGTAGCGTGTGAGTAGTGAGCGCACTCTATCCACTTGCCTCAAGGTATAGGAGATCTTCGTAGAATGCATTCGCATCCACACCACTGCCACAAGCACTTTGAGTGAAGTCGAGGTGGCACTCCCTGACGAGCATGTCCGCCACGATGAGAAAGAGAACTCGCACGCATCAAATGCATTGACACGTTCACAACAGCCATGTCCGCACCACCGTTGCTTCGTCGTGGTGTCCTTGAGCACGATCGAGCCCTTCAGTCCTTGGAACGACATTACGCACTTCACTTTTCGGTGATTGAGGCCATCGCAATAGAGTGTGGTTGTCCTTTCGAACGTGCTGCTTGCCATCGTGAGATCGGCGTGAATGAAGAAGTGCTGCTCGTGAAGACCAAAGCCCGTTGGTCTCCACCATCACAGGCACGACGACGTTCCAACTGCCACACCAACCGACCAACTCCCACATCAGTACACCAACATCACCGACGCACTTCGAGAGAATACCAACTCCTTCACTGCATTCACACACTTACTACAGTCCACACTACACAGTCCACGACACGAGAACACGATATCTCCACTGACTCTTCACTCATTTCGCTACGCACGTCGTCGCTTTGCGCGATCGCGTCGTGTTGATGTCGGCGCCATGTACACCCGCATGCTCTTCTTGCCAACGCCGGCGATGGGCTTCCCCATGCCCTCAATGTGCTTCAGCAGCTTCGGCTGGAGAACGGCAAGATCCTGGCTGCCTGGCGGGCGTTCGAGTCACTTCACCGCCTTCTTCAGCGCCTTGTTCTCGCGCTCGAGCACGGCCTTCGCCGCTTGACACTATGTAAGTTCTGTCTCCATGTACTTTAGCTTCACGCGCAGTCACCTGTTGCTGCTCAGCGCTTCGTTGGTCTCGGTGGACAGCGTTACGGGGTCTTTCTCCACCACTGGTGCAAACACGAGCTTCTGCAGCGAACAGGGAGTGCCCAGCGAGCTTGTGTGCTCCATGCTATCGGTGGCATCCATCACGATGCTCGCGCCGACAAACATGAACTCCACCCGTGGATACCGAGCCTGGTTCACGAAGAGCATCTACGACGCCAAGAACGTCGCGTTGGCCAAGCCACCAAACGCAACACTCGCATCGCGATTCAACACAACACACCCACCCACTCACCTCAAGATGCTCCAGGTTCCGGTAGAACAGCGTCACGCCATCCTTGCTCTCGTTAGCAGCATCACCGATGTCCAGGCTGCACTCCCTGGCTCGTCATGACAGCCACAAGAAGCGACCAGCACAATGGCGACGTTAAGAGCTTTCCTCCCACACCGCATCCATGCCAGCCACGCACCAGCGCTGCTTGGATTCCGTGTCCTTGAGCGAAGATCGCGCCTTTGCCGCTCTTGAACGACATCTGGCACTTCATGCGCCGAGAGATCCAAAGCAGAAGAAGCTCGTCGTCCTCTCGAGTACGCTCGCCATCCCTGAGTACGTGTTCAAAAGCCTGTCGAATGCCAAGTGCGAGCAATAAACTCACTGCGAGCAAGTTTGAGATCCCCAACTGCCACATCGTCACTTCCCTCTGCTTTGTCAATTATCGACAGTATCAACCTCGCAATATCGTTCATTCATCACGGTGATGACGCGAAATTAATATGCCTTTCGATGGAGACAAATCATGGCGGGACTTGAGCAAAGTGTCGCCATGCCCAATCGACCTGTTGCTTCATTGTAGTTACTAGAACACACACTTCACTCAAGCGACGCCAGTCCGTCAACGCTTGTTGAACCTGCCGCTCAGGCACCGTTGCTGGAGGCATGGAGGAGCCTAATATACCAATATACCTCTTCACACGTCCACCCGTCGACGCTTGGTCGGTTCGCTACCAGCGACAGCGACTGTGTCGGTCGTCGTCACGGCGGTGCGACCATGTCGGTCCAGAGACTTCGTCTCCAGGTCCGCAGCGATCGGCGCGACTGCGAGCGGATCCGACAGCAACGCTGGGCTTATCTGCGACGTCGCATCGTCGCTCGGCGCGAGCGGTTGTTGCTGCTGCAGCGCCTGGATCTTGCGTCGCAAGTGCTCAATGTGTTGGCGCTGGAACTCGTGCGAGCTGCCGAGCTTGATGAGCTCCGCGTACTGCGCGTCGTTCGTGGCGCGCAGCTGCTGCACCTCGCGACGAAGGGCGTCGTTCTCAGTCTTGTACTGGCGACTGTCGCCCGCACGGTCGCGTTTCGCTGCTTTGAGTGCCTTGTTCTCTTCACGCAGACGCGCGATCGTGTCTTTCTGCTGCTCCTCCCGTGGCAGCTTCATCCGTGGTGGCTCGGCCAGCACGAGCGGCGTCGGTGGGTCCCGCGACATCCCGTGCGGTGCTATGCCAGTGCCGCGCACCCACTCGAGCGTGAACGCGATTGGCGGCTGCCACGTCGGGTTGCGCCGCGTATACACGCGCTTGCTCAGCTGGAGGACGAGGTCGTCGCGGCTGCGCGCGAGCAGCACGTTCTTGCACGCGTCCGTCTTGTGCACGCGGGAGTCGTACTGAAGCGCGAGCTGCGTACGTGCGATGAAAAGCAGAGGGCGGGTGAGTAGGATTGTATCGACTCACCTATCTGTTGTGTGTGTATAGTATACGTAACAACACTTTGAACGCTCTCGTTGCGCACCTCGAAGAGCGTGATCTCGACCGAGAACTGGTCCCGGAAGCTCGGGCTCGTGTCGAATGCTGCGCGGTTGTCGATGTCATGGAACCTGACGCGCACGCAGCGCATGTGAGTGGAGACTCGGCGTTGACCAGCTGCATTATTTCGACAAGTATACGCTTGTATACAACCACCGCTGCCGTCCGCCACTGCTACGCACCACTCGCGCGCAGTGCGCGTGCTCTTGAGCCACACGCGGCCCTGCGCCTGCTCGTAGTCTACACGGAACTCGTACGTGTCGCCTGGCAGCGACTCGAAGGCGGCGACGCCCGAAGAGTGCACGATGGCGCGCAGCGCAGCCATGCTCTGAACAATGTGCGTGTCAATGTCAAAAATGCAAACTTGCAAGGGCCTTGCACACAGAATATGCTGTAACGTAATTTTAAAGGCGAAATAAAAATTGTCACGTTGTTGCGCCAAAAAACTGGAACGCCAAATAACTCACAAAAAATGTGACAACTGTTTTTGTATGAGTTCGTATATTTTTGCCAGCATCCCAGCAAACTTTGCATTCGCGAAGTTTGCAAACAGCTACTACAGTACTGGTAAGTTATAGACTTGAGTTATACTGTGGACTTGAGTACAGCAGTACTATACTAGTATCACACTGTAGGGTAATAGCACGCCGTTATTTGTATTTGTTGGACTTTTGGAGCTACATTTTGTAAGAGTTGGTGTGCTTTTGCCCAGCGCTTTAGACAGGTTTATGGTTTAACACTTTTGACATCTGGTGGAGATAAACTGGGAAGAAGTATGTCTTATAGTTTCTAATTATACCTCTCTTTTTATGTAAAAAGGCAACTAAATGAAGCTAATTACTTTTTCAAATCAAATATAATCGAACTGCCGAAATGCGTCTCCAGTGACAGGCTGTCACAGATATGACTTTTTTCCCATAAACTGGACTCATTTCATGCTGGCGAAGCTGGAAAACCACCTCAACACCACAGCACCATCGCAACACGCCAAGCGAGCTGCATTCCCTGGTGCCTCACCGCATCTACATCGTAGATGCGGTCGTCTCAAAGCTAAATCGTGAAAGAGTTTGGTGGCCCTCGAGCGCTCGCTCGCTGAGTTGAAAACCAACTTGAAGTCGCTGCGCGATCTGAAAGCGGAGCCACACGTTCTCAACTCTCCCGCGTCCTCGTCACTCGCTTGAAGGAGCTCTGCTGTGTCGAACTGGATCCATTCTTCCATCGATTTTCATCACTTCTCAATTCCAAATTCCAGAGTGTAGTCAGGTAGTGACAAAAAAAAGAGGGAAGAAGCCGCGCTGCGAGTGCGTCGAGAACGTGCGCCAGCAATCGCGGGAGCTTGTCGCGCGGCACGCGATTCAAGACACCAACACCGGCATCGACAGCGCTCTCCATGCCCTCTCCAGCTTCACTTTAACGAGTGATCAACTTGGTTTGGGTCAATTTCAAAAAAATTACATTTGCGAAGTTTCGTTGCGAAACTTCGCAAGGTACTTCAATGTAAAAAGTAGCATGTATAATATGTTACTAGGCAAATCGGTACAGTATTTTACTACTTAGTATTTTACTACTTAGTATGTGTTGTCCTCACTTTGTGTGGCATTTCCTGTTCGGGTGTCCGCGCTGGGTAAATACAGTAAGTGATTACTTAGTGAAAGCATTACAATATTGTATTTGTTACGAGTGTTGTCCGCGCGGTGTGTGGCTTTTTCTAATTGAGTGTCCGCGATGGCTGATTGGTCCCTTTTTTAAACTTGCACGAAAAACAACTACTAGTACGATTTAATTTACTTGCAACAAATTCCACAATTTTCAAATCCTGAAATATTGATCAACGTTGGCGTGTCAACACCAGCTTTTGCTGGTGTTGCCACGCCGGGACACACAGGCACAGCCTGTTATCGAGCGTCCGACTGGACAAGTCTATGTGTCATAGAGCGTTATCGCTGTTGCAGTCTACAGAGTCTGCAGTGCTGGCAGTAACCGCGCTCACCCCAATGGAACGACTTGGACTCGAGTCATTACATTCGAGTCGTACTGTACTGTACAATTTCCGGCTTTTATGGCTTTCATGACTTTTGACTTTTTGCAATAGAGACCGTCACTGACATCGCGAAAACTACTGAACGGAGCTCCTCGACGAGCTTGCTGCTCCGTCGCGGTCACCTCTGCTGGTGGTGGCCTCCCGTCCGACGCCCGAACAAGCTGAAATGCGCCACGTGGGCTTGTGAAAGCCCACATCACACGCGAGATCGCTGTCGAGTTCAGGGAGTTCACATGGGTCGAGTGACACTTGATTTTGACTTGCAAAATCTCATTTTGCCTCAAAATCTGCGCACAGTGGCACCACTCCTCGTCTGCTCAGCCGCGCTCATCTGAACTCACACGTTTTGACGCTTTTGCGTGTCAAAGTCTGCTTCTGTATCTGAACTCCGATACTAACTCACAAATGAATGCTTTCGCTCGTGTCGTCGTCGGCGCGTGCGTGCGGCGGCGGCTGTGTCCGGAGGAACTCATTTCCGCATTCCGCGGCCGCGAGCGACACACAAGCACGACACCCAAGAGTGAGAGAGCAGCGGAGCGCCAGCGGCACTGCGAAAGGCGGACACCCACCACCGCCACTACTACTAATTACTACTACTAACTACTACGACTACTACGAACAAGCGCGAAAACGAGAACATGGCGAGCAACGAGACGCCACCCCCACTGCAGCTCAAGCTGCAGATGACACCCCCGCAGAGTGGGGACCGCACGCCGTCCCAGCCGACCGGGAACGTGCACCACCGCCACCACGGCGGCTACGTAGCGTCGCCCCTCACGGCGGCGGCGTCCCCGCTGCACCCGCACGGACGCCGCCCGGAGGAGCACGAGCTCCACGGACAACCACCGATCCGCGAGCTTGGAACCGACGCGCTGCCGCACACGCGGTACGCGGACGACATCATGACGACGGAGCCGCATACCAAGTACGCGGACGACATCCTGACGCCACCGAACAGCGGTGGGAGCAACAGCGGACGGCGCCACCGCCGCACCGGTAGCTCTAGCTCCAGCACGTTCTTCACGACGACGACTCCGTCACGTGGAGTGGTGCGCACGACGACGGTGCAGAGCGGCAGCCGACACGCGACGCCGACGAAGGGCAACATGATGTTCGTCCAGCACGGCGAGCACGGCGAGCAGCTGGGCGAGGAGCACGACAACGGCGAGTTCGACAGTGCGGTCGGCGGCCAAGTGCGTGTGTCCGTCGTCGCTGG
>JAASGD010001120.1:0-13149 GCA_023334115.1 Globisporangium megalacanthum | reverse complement strand
TGGCCTTCGCCGAACTCGTCCATCACCATAAAGGTGCCGAGCGGGTAGTTTAACTACAACACAACGCAACAACAACAACACAACACACACATATCAGATCCTGGGCCACACCTGGACAAATTCTGGACGAATCCTGGACGCACCGATTTATCTTGTGCATTCAATCGACCAGGAGGATCTCGGAGAAGCGGGAGTACATCTCTCGCATGTGCTTGGTAGTCACCTAAATGACGCAGCTATTTCTCGCGCCCATGTCGTCCACGGTCAACACACACCCGTCGTTCTCGTTCACAAAGTCAGCGAGCACACGTGCTGTTGCCTCGCCGTCGTCCTTGGCAGCTACGCTTGTTTGGTGCGCTTGCGCCACGTTGTCCACGTCCCTCTTGATGACGCGCTCCTGATTCTCCATTAGGAAGTCGTAAATCTTGAAGTTGTTGCGTGCCCGCCGCGATCATGGTGTTGACCTTCGCTCAGTCTTGGCAGAAGCGACACCTCGGGACAACGGGTAGGTACCAAAGGTGTCGTCATCGATAGGGTGGTTGTGCTGCAGCAGGCTGTTTTTGACAGCGAGCTTCCACGCGCCGTCCTGCGAGACGACTTGCACGATATAACGGAACGGACATTCCGTGTACCGCAGGTGCCGCCTTGGTCGCTCGCCAGCCCCACACTCTTTGGGCTTCCAGCCATGCGTGCAGATGTACGTCATCTGGAACTTGTCCGGCTCCTCAGGCACCAGTGGGACCGGCGCATCGGCCAGCGCAGCCTTCGTGCTGAAGAGCCGCTTGTTCCGATGAGCAAAAGTCATCACCTCGTTCACCCGAATGAGTTGATGCGTCTCGTCCATATACTTGTTCAGGTACACTGCCAAGGTTTCCCAGCTGTCGTGTTCTGGCTCGAGAGCGGGAACTCGAACATTCTACTTCAAAACCTGGACAACGTCTGGGCGAGTCCTGGACGCGACCTGGGCGCTGTCGCTGCCCTGCTCCTCTCCGGACGCGTAACCACTGGCTTGTCGGCTTTTCCCGAGCTGCACGACGCTATCTTCCGGTTTCTTGGACTCGTCGTGCCTTCACTGCCGGCCGCGCGAAGGCTCTCTTCTCATGCTTGTTCGACAGCCGCGCAGTGCTGGGTGGTAACAGCACGCGTGACGCGCTTCGCGGGCGGCTTCGTCGGAGCTGGTGGCTTCTCTTCGTCGTCGTCTCCGGGTAGGAGCGGGTCCAGCGGCGGGGCGACCCGGGCCTACAGCCGTGGGCTTTTGCGCGATGTCGGAGTCGCGTATCCAGTGGCGGGGACGTTGGGGTGGAGCCTCGGGCTTCTGCGAGGTGTCGCGGTCGCTGTTCCACCTGCTTGCGAAGCGGCTGCATCTCCGCGACCGCCATCTACCGGAGTCCCCGGCCGACCCTGCGCCACTTGCGCGTCTGCTTCAGTGCTGCTCATCCTGTCAGTACAATCCACGACGATCAACCCATGTCAGATACTATTGACCGCTAAAAGAGCTTCATCTTTGCACACACATCATGAATCCGTAACCCAGCCGACGCTCTACAGTCGTACACTCCTCACCTTCAGTTGGTTCTGTTGTCAGCAGGCAAGGTAGCACAGACTGATCTACCGAGTGGACCGGCTGAGACCTGCCAGGTTATGCAAGTTTAGTCAACGCAAGTCAGCAAATTATTCAGGACTGGCCCAGGATTTGTCCAGGATTTCAATACGAACTCTTCACACAGCGCCTTGTCTCACCTCTCGTCTGTTGACTTGTCTGCGGTCTCGTACGGGCAGTGCTGTCGCTGTACTGAGTGCGCTGTCTCTTGCGCGCCAGCAGTGCTTGCTCAGACCTGATACAGCAACGCAACCACAAGCACAGGATTAGGATTCCGTCCAGGATTCTGTCGAGGTCAAACGAGGATTCGTCCAGGATTGGAACACAAACTTTTACACAGCAACTTGTCGCACCTCTCAGCTTTTGTCTCGTCTGCGGTCTCGTGCGTGCTCTGCTGTCCATCTTCTGTCTGGGCAAGCCAACACTCGTGGTGCTGGACGAAACGACTTGCACGCGTCTGCAAAAATTTCGGCAATCTGATGCCCTTCTCCCTTAGTCATGCACCCAAAAACACCGACAAAGGCGCCAACCACGCCATCCACGCGTCCTCGCCTCACCGCTGGGCTGCTGCAGACACTTGTGAGCTCGCACGTCTGTTCTGGTCGCTTAAAACGGCAACAACAGCGCCAAACTCGCGTCAAAACGCCACTCTTGCACCTTTCAGGCGTGAAAAGACCACGACAGGCACCTACCACGCCACCCACGCATCCTTGACTCACCGCTATGCCGCTACAGGCGCTTGGAAGCTCGGTTGCCTTTCGGGTAGCTATAATCGACACAACAGGCGCAACACAAGCGTCAGGAGGCCGAACATGAGCGCCACACCGCATCACACGACAGCCATCGACTCCACACACCTCGCACACACCTCGCACGCAGTCTCTGACTCACCTGGCGCCGCGCTGAGCCGTCGCAGAGCCGCTTGGATCGCGCGCCGAGCTTCAACGCCATTGAACCCGGTAGGGGGCTTTTGATTTGGTAATTGAGTGGCTTGTACACCACTCAATCGTTTTTTATGTTTCCTTCGCTCCAGTAAGGGTTGGGGGTGTTTGGAGCTGGGAAATGTGTTTTTGCTTACTTCGATCCTGGAGGAGTCCGGACTTTGAGTCCTGGACTGGATCTGATTGTACCACTCTTCCCAGTCATGGACGGAAGCACACCCGTAAAATAAATGTCAATCAATCCGGTTGTGTTGTTGTGATCACTCCGGATTCAGCCAATCACAGAGAACTCACCTGGATTGATTTTCGGCAGGCACTCCAGTTACAGTCCGGGAAGGCCAGTCCATGACCTCTCTTCACAGTACACTCTACACAAAGGAGCCAGTGCGGGTTAGGGGAACCAAAAGCAGCTGGTACGTCTCAAGTATACGCCCGCATAATTACCATAGAGTCATTGACAGCCAAACAGCCCACAAAGCGTCATTGTCAGACGCACTCTGCGCACTCAACACTCAAACGTCTACAGAAGCCTCCTCGTCAAACTCACTATGCACTGCAAAACCGGCAAAGAGGTCACTACCAAAGCTAGTGAACACCTGCGCGATTGTGACGAGTTGGCACAACCAACAACAGCGTGAAATGGAGTTGTGCGTCCTCGCCTACCCGCATGTACCCACACACGACTGAAGTGAAAATGGTCATCGTGATACTGATAGAGGCACATGTGCCGATACCAAGCAATTTGTAGCAACTGACGATCAACTCCTGGGAACACTCTTGAGTTCGTGATGCTCTCAACGAACATCAACGTGGACATACCCCATACTGGACGAGCTTCTCAAACAGCGGGCCCCTGCGACGCTATGTCCAACGGACGTCGGGACGTCCCAGCATTTGCTCTTCTTTGATGGAGGATCTCGCGGCAATCCAGGCCCAGGAGGTACCGGTGCCGTGGTCATTCGCGTCCCAGCCCGCTCTGAAAGCCCGGAGATCATTTGGGTCGCATGCATGCCGTATGCGGCCAGGACTACGACGAACAACCAAGCAGAATTTCTCGGGCTCTGTGTGGGGCAGGGCGAGGCATGGAGGCGGAAGCTGACTGGGGTACACATTGTCCGCAGCAGTCAGCTCATCCTGACGTTCCTGCGTCGGCACAAGCAGCCACGCAGCGGTAGATTAGTGCCTTGTACACGTGGGCACGAGTACTGGCGGATCGGCTGGAGGCCGGCTTTTGGATGCATCACTACAGGTGCCATAACAAGATAGCCGACGTACTGGCCAACGTGGCAATGGATAGCGTCACCTCAGAGCAGGATGGATGGCCGACAGAAAATTGGCTGCTACAGGGGCTGCCAGACTGGGGTGTGAACGAAGCCGGTCAATGGATGGAATGGGAGCCGGAGGGGCTGGGACAGCGCTCGGCGGTGGACAGCTGACATCCAAGACTGATAATCTCCTGTGATCACGCCTGTCAGGGCGCCAGCCGCTGACGCGGCTGCGGCGCAGGTGGATTCTGTCGGTGTGAGTCTTTTCATGTATGCATTCCTGTGTACGGCTGTTAGTTGATCACGCCTGACGGCGCAGCTTCCTAATAGAGCTCAGATATACAACAATTGTGAACACACCGCAGTTGTAGTTGTTGAGCTGTTGCGAGAACGACTGGTAGTAATGCGTACGCTAGCTGGTGCCGTCCACGGTCTTCGAGAGCTGGTCGGTGATTCTGGTGAGACCCGCTCGGCACAGCCCCCACGGGTCGAGATACATGATCACGTGCTTCAACCTGCCCACACATAGCGCTGACCAGTGGTTTGCGTACAGGATAAACACTGACAAGCTAAGCCACCTCTTGACAGGATGAGCCGCGGAGAAGCTGATGACCGAGTTCCAGTCGACGGGGACGTGTCCATAAACCTTGACAACCAAAGAGACAGCCTCTTCTGGGAGTTCACTGCCCAACGCGCGTATCTTTGCGTCGTCACTCACAAGCGCCGGTTTAGCGAAGGCGGAAACCGACAAGGCTTGCCCAAAGAAGTCCATGGAATCCATTCTTTGAACGACTGCGGTCGGGTCTGGAACTTGCAGCCAGTTGTCTTCATAACCGCATCTCGGGTCCGCTCGCGCCCACTGCAGCGCCGCTTTAATCTCCTTCGCTTGGTACTTGCACCGATGCCACATCTTCATTGCGTTGACGGTTGCGGTCTGGTAGATCCCTTACCGGGTAGACGAACGCCAAATTCCTTCTCGGCGACACCTTTGTGCTCTGCTTGGTACGCCACCACTACATTGGCGGCCATGATGTCGGTGTCGTGCGGCAGACTACTGAAAATCTGCGTGTCGAGCACCGCACTCGTCTTTGGTGTGAACTTTACCACAGTCAGAGCCCCACTTAGCGGCTCGTCGTCGACCAAGAAGAGTGTCAGGATATCACGCATTGAAGTCAGGGTCACCACCTCTGTCGCCTTCTCGCTCAGCATCCGGATGAATAAAGCGAACGACGCCCCTTTGTGGAGTTCTACAGCTCGTTGGGCTGCAGAGTACCGTCGCCTTTGCTTTGTTCGCTTGTGTGAGGCCTTAATCTTCGGACGCCCCCGCGTGGAGGTGGACTGCGAGACTTGGAACTCGACTTCGCTGCCACTTGAGAGATGGTAGGGATCGCTATCAGCTTCGTCAGTTGACACCACAGGTTGATGTGTCGTTTCCAATGTCTCTACAGCGACGGCCAGTGTAGCACTTGCTACAGACTGTACCGGACTGGCGACATGCAGTACCAGACTGGCGACGTTTAGTACCGGACTAGCAGCACAACGTACCGGACTGGCAGCACAATGTACCGGACTGGCAGCACAATGTACCGGACTGGCAGCAGACTGTGCAGACCGGATCGGAATGTCGACAGACTATGCAAACTGTGTCAGACTGTCTATAGACTGTGCTTGCGTGAGCACGGACTGGAGTCGGACTGACTACTGGCTCGAGCCGGCTGGTGAGGTTCTGGACCGCTGAGGCCTCGACGGACAGGGGTGGAGATGACTCAACCTCACCCTGGCTTGGCGGGACGGTGTGGACGGCCCCGAGTAACACCGCCTCCAGGTCTTCAATTTTCCAGGCGACCACCAGCTGGTTGAACATCTCCAACGCCGATCTCGCTCGGGTGAACGCGGGCATTCCCAGAGCGCTGACAGATGTGCAGATTCTTGTCGCGACCTCGATCGCAGCCTTGAACATCTCTCCCGTTCAGTGTACTGCCGTGGGTCGACTTGTTTGCCTCACAAGCATCAAAGGGAACCAACGTAGTGTCGACCTCCTCTGGCTCGGCGGCATACCGCAAGAGCCACCGCTTGCGGACCAGACGTGGTGTCGGGAAGACCGACTCGAGTCCATCAAGCCTGCGTGCGAACAAAACGTGGCGACACGGATGTTGCAGTGACCGCAGGAAAACACAGTCGCTCGACCACGCCTTCTTGTCGACGCGGTACTGCTAGCCATCGTCATCGGCATCGCCAGTGTCGCTGGCGGTGGAACTTTGTCTGCCCAGTCCTACGATAAAGCCGCTTGATTTCTTGATCAGTTGATATGGGATCTTCTGTGACAGAGCGTACTGCGGTTGAACGAGATCGGCTGCGTATCCGGTCGCCATTGTCGAGAACTCCGCCATCGCATCGTCGCGATCGTCATTGATCTGGCGGCTGTATGGATTGGAGTTCCGTGCATACTCGGCCTCCAGTGTCGACTGATAAAATTTCACGCCTAGAAGGGTATCGTCCAGATGGTCCGACTTCCTCACGATGTCCTTCACCCTTCGCCGTGTCGCCTCCATGCGATTGTTGGTGTTGACTCCCATCGTCACTATGTTGCTCCGCTGGCAAGAGCATCACTCTGCCATTACCCCAATTCTTCGCAAAGTAATCCAAAAACCCGCTGTTGTCATCAACTTGTACTCTCGTTCCATAAACTCATGAAAGTATGTGAAGATGCTACAAGCGTGCAGCAATCACATGTGCGAGGCCATGACATACCGTCGCGGTCTTCGGTACTCAGGACGTTCCCGATGTAGCTCATGATCTTGTCTTACTCTCGCTCGCTCTTGGCGTACACGATGAGGCCCAAAGCACTATGTAGCGCACGCTTCTGGTAGTCGGACAGGTCGAACTTCAACACGACTTCACGCAGGTACTTGACGGCATGAAATTGGCAGAGGAGTCCGCAGGCTGCTGGGAACTCGGCTCGAAGGACCGTGATCTCGCCGAAGTCTTTGTCAAAAACGAAGGACTGAATCCTTTCCCAGCTAGGGTTGGCTTGCTAGAACTGAGCAACGACAGTTGTCAGCGTCTCCATGCGCTCGTTCTCCAGGAAGGAATAGTGCACGAACTGACTGCCGCTGAATGCATCCATGGTCATGAACGAGAATAGCTTGTAGTTCTCCGCGTTTGTTCCATGAGCCGCATCCAGCATCACGACCTCTGGAAATCGAGCGAACATCCTACGCATGTGAAGCGTCTGGAACGCAACTGCAGTAGCCATCTTTACACCGCACGCAACACAGAGTTTCATTACCACCGATCAACACATGAACACGCAGGTGTCACAGACTTACTTTGTTGTCGTCGTGGAACACACGGGCTATATTACCGCAGCTCTGTGCAAACTTTCTCACCTAAGCTTGAACGCGCGACGAAACTGTCGTTGACCCCACCGCGTCTCTCTTCATCCAAAACAGCAGATGGAGGATGTCGTAGCACTTTGGCTTGCTGTCCGAGTTCTCGACGACGTGTCTGCAGATAACAGCTGTTGGCGCGCCGCTCGCCTTCAAGATCCCGACTTCGTCGATGAGGCCACCGGGTGACTTCATTCGGTTCCTTGGGTAGGCCTCGAACCGACGAAGCCATAGCTTGTGGCTGTGCTCCCGTCGAGTGGTCGTCAGCACAACCTTTCACTCGCTGAACTCATTCCTCTGCAAGCACGCACTGTACTGCATGAGCAACGAAGTGAAACAACACACACGTGGTGAGGAGTGACAGTCAGTGTTAGAGAGTGTCAGGCAATGTAGCAGGATGTTTGTCGATGTTGGAGACTGTCAATTAAACTTGCGGAGTGTCTGTGACTGGCGCCAGTCGCAGTACGCACGGATTACTCGCACCCTTCTGCTCGGGTTCGCCTCACTTACCGCCCTCAGTCGCCTCGCCGGACGTACTTACCGGCATGGATGCAGATCCACGTCCTATTGTATCGCTCAGTTCCGATGTCCTCTGGAATGAGCTGAACGCCTTTTCCTGATCGTCCGGCGAACCCAGTGAGTCCTCGGGCCTCTGCGTCACTTGCACGCTTAGCACGTTGCTCCTCTCTCGCACTCTTCTTCTTCTTCGTGGTGGCATTGTGGGCAACAACAGTCACTGTCGTTCGGATTCGCATGGCCTACATACATAGCGAATGCCTTAGCCCAATTAACATCAAACGCGTTTACCGCAAAGTCACTTGTGCGAACACACCTGATACATTATGTCGAAGTATGCCGAAATGTACAAGTCGGCTTCCTCCCAGCTGTCGAACGCGACGCGCTCAGGAAGAGGAGCCCGATTTACTCCACGCTCACATTCGTCGCTCTCGTGGTCGCTGTCGACGTCGCATCGTTAACCGCGACGTCGTTCTCAGGTTCGAGTTGCCGGCGTCACGGTGTCTGATTCTTCGGGTTGCCGTTTGCCGTCCCTTACGTTGTCCGCCACGCTCGCAACCTCGATCGCTGTATGTTCGCTCTCCTGGCTGCTGATATGCGCAAGGTTCAGTACACGTGGTCGCTGGTTTTCACCAGCTTTCGTACGCGCCATGTCTCCACGGTCTGGGGCACAACAAGCTCTTAGCATCTCACTCGGTGAAATTCCCCTCATCACTGCTTTCATCACATACCGCGAAGGCCCTTGTTGGCGCCGTCGGTTCGTTTCCCAGGCGATCTCATTCGCTGCGCTGTGCTTGCTTGTCGTTGCTTGCCGCGTTATTCCCACCGAATCTCGAAATGAGGGGGATTTTGAAACGGGTGGCTTGGCGCGAAGTTGGTATTCTTGTATACGCGTGTCGGATGGAAGCTGGAAGTCACACGGGACACACCCTGAGGTTAGGGGAAAGCACGTTTTAGGAAAAGTTGATCGCTGTACTATCACTTCTTGGTCTGTAACCGAAGTTACTTCCTTGATTTTGTCAATTTCCAAGTGAATTGTGTAGTAACCACGCCATAAAGTGCGCGCCAAAATTTTGTAGATGCAGTATTTGTTTCCCTGCCATATCTTGCACAAGGCAGTTGGCAACTCTGACACTCAGGAGCATCCCCCTGATATATAGATGAAACAAATGTGACGTTCTGCAACATTCTGGTGACATTCTCACCCATTCTGAGCGAAAGCCAGTTCGCCGATTATACGCTTCAAAAGCGCATAATCAAAGTTGTATACACGGATATACCTTTGGACCATCCAAGCACGCGCAAATCTAGAGCAAAATATCCACAGAGTCCAATACTGGGCATATTAGAATCAAGTCAAAGTTACCTCCTGCCTGGGAGTCAAATTCGTTGTTCTTTGCTGCTCTTTGCTGCTCTGGATCCAGAAAATCAAATTAGCATGCAAACGATATTTTGTAAGACGCGCAGGAGACAACACTCGCAAAAAATGTGTCTTTTGTTATTATGATTTCTAATGGACAGCCCAACGCACCATGTCTTTTTTGCTTAGTACATATACAGGTATTTCCTGGTTTAAATAAGTTAAAAGATGTATACTATACAAATTTCCGGAAGCACATGACCTTTATACACTGTATAATTTACAGTAGAATACTACCCCACCACGACCCCAGCGAGCACATTTCGTACCTTGCCGATGTTTCTCTAGCGTTGGGGAAGCGGATTGAAACTCTATCAGCGTTGAAGGGGGATCAATGCTATGCCTCAGTCGACTTTTCATGCGTGTGTTTCGTTTCGGGCGCGCTCCGCTCGCCCAAAAGGGAAACCCATGATGCCATAGTTAAGGAGTATTTTGTATAGAAACAACGCCATAAATACCCTGGAACGTTAACTGGGTTACGGGAATTGGCGTATAATATTCACAAATGAGCACGGTGGTTTTCAACCACGCGCTGTGTGCGTAATTACTGACTCAGCATGTCCGGTAAAAAGGGATGCAACTCCTTTTTACCGAGCCGAGTGGCTCTCAGCCATTGACTTTGTTTTCAGGTGTGTTTGTCTTAGCTTTAGTATGTAAGCAGACACAAAGGAGAAGACAAGCACAAATATATTTAGTTTTACATCTTCATGGTTTCGCTCATGCTTCTCTCTTCGGACACAGTAACTGGAAGTTACTAGGTATGGAGTTTTGCGTTGTTAACGCTTCTTCGCAAGGTGCTGTGCCACCACCATCAAACTTGGTAGCACTTATGGTCAATCCTCGCCTACGCTGATAGACTCAGTCTCTGTCTGAATCCTCACCAATAGATATGGGTGGGTTGGAACATCAAGTGTTCCCCCATCTCGGTCGTCAACTCTGGCGACCACTGGGATGCCTCACAGCGACCATCGCGGATGGAGGCACTGCATCGTTTGTCGCGTCGGACGCGCAATGGCAACCCGAGCGACTGGATCAGACCAGCCTGTTTGAGGGAAGTCTGACCGAACACTCCAGCGACGATCTCGAGGACGCATTCTGGGTCGGACGCGTCGTGTCAAGCGAGCATTAAGAACATTCATCTGAAAGTAGCTACTACTTCCGGATCTGAAACGTTGTCGTGTACCACTGTGCATGGCTGTCACAAAATAGTTGTTTTCTGAATACAAAAAACAAGTTTAAATGAAGGTTCATTGTAATCCACCATCACACTCGAGTGTATTCGATCGCATTAAGCGTGTCATTGGAAGCATTAAGCTCCCAATTCTCTTGGCATGATCGTATAAAATTTACTAGTCTGTGAAAATAGATAAGCGTGCTTAACATCAAGCCAAACTTCGTGGGACACCTTTTAGGTATACACAAATCATATCATGTTTGGTCATCATCCAAATGCACCAATTCTAACACCGATCGATTCAGCGCAACGAGGTGAGTACATGCCCCATTCTTTATACTTCCTCCATATTTGAATGATCGGTGCATGGTGATTATTTTTATCCAATCGAACGCAGTGAAGCGATATTGCGACGACTGACTGGCGGAAAATGATCCCTATTCTTTCAGCTACAAGCTGATATACAACTTGACTGACAGCGACTAAAATTGATCTGTCCACAGCCTCGCAACTCCAAATGTCGGTCACAATGTTTGCTAAAATCGCGCGCTGAGCGCCATCATGGCAGGTGTTGCCGCCAACTACGGCACTGAAACGCCAATATGAATCTTCCAAACGAGGACCATGTTCAAGTCGTTCGGATCGGTGTGTTTACAGCAACCACTGGTTACCAAGGCCCACATCGGCAAAAAGCTACAGCTGCTCCCATCACGCGAGTGAACTTGTTGTATATATGCGTGAGGACGATCCTCTACTGCCGCAAGTTCTGCTTACTGTCTTGCGACTATCTGTCTTACAATACGAGAAGGCAAGCCCTCGTTTGACAGTGCGATGTCGCGGCTGCTGCTGCGTCCAAGCATGTTTTTCACTCTGGTGCAGCAGTCTGGAACTTAATCATGGTATGATTAGAAATGACTGCGAATCTAGTAATGAAGTCTAAAACCTTTCAAATGTATTGTGGCAGTGCACATATTATTTTCAATCATCTGGTAAATTCGTGTGCGCTAAACATAAAAATACGGAGGAAGTAGTAAACACAAGCTAAATTAATACCTGTCAAAAGGCACCATATTCCCGATTACTATATGTGAGAGAGCCAGAAATCGACCAAGATTTTGGTGTGTGCAGGTGCACTCAATGCGTTCTCAAGGCTTCCATTGGTCTGTTTCGGCAATGCTTTGGCAAGCACTAACATGAGAAGCTCAGCGATAATCTAAGCGTCAAAATCTGAGCTTAAGTAAGGGTGGATGGCCACTGAGCTTTTTCGATCGTGGGTGGAGCATTCAACAAACAAATACGTGAGCAAGAGGGCCATGTAATGTTACTGTACTTCATTAGTTTGCGCCGCCTCGTCACCTCAGTTCGGTCTCCTCGAACGTCGATTTCTTGTTCAACCGCTGATCTCCAGTCGCCCAAGATCAAGCTAGACGAAGTCTGTAACAAAATTATTGCCGAACAACTTAACCAATTTAATGTGGAAAACGAAAAACTGAGGTCACAAGTTGAGATGTCGAGCAACTCCACAGTGTGAAGGTCTTGCTGTGGGCGAGGAGGCTGATGACCGAGTACCCAGCGCAACGGTGGCGCATTGTTGGCAACATACAGGTGGCCCCCTAGGGGTGTTTTGCTGGTTGCCATCGCACTGATTGTATGCAGAACAACAAAATGCGTTGTTCCATGCTGTCAGTGCGATGGGTCAACAAAAACTTCTGTAAGTGATGTGTTCAATTTCCTTTCCTTTTTCCGATCAGTAGATTTTGTCGTTTTTTTGCAGATTACTATTAAGACTGAATGCCGCGCCGGGCGCGGAAAGCTCTAGATTTTGTGTGGATGTTTACAACAGTGTGTACATCTTTTGCAGGTAAAGTGACTTACAGCAAAATCCAACAAACTTTCCGCTTGTGTCAAAATTGATTCCGCTTACGAAATCTTTGTGTGGTAGAAACACTACTTTTGCCAAAAATGATTCCGCTCGTATCACAAAACTTTCTCGGAAATTTGATGCTGGAAAAGAGGAAAGCTCAAAAGCCAATTTGGCAGTGCTCTCCATGCGCACTTACATTACTGTAGACACCATACAAACATGTAACAACAACCGTCACATCAGCATTTAGTGGGGAGCTTGAGTGAGGTGTCTATTGAGCATGATGACATTGTCATCGACATACGTGCCTTTACACAATGCAGCGAGCATTCGCGACCTCCATGCAACCCAGACTCACTTTTTTTCTGGCTCACTACTCTCGGTTCGTCAGACGAAAGCTCTTTTGCTGTCAGCTTTGAAATCTGCCGTCACGAGCAGCGATTGCTTGCGCCAGTGTCCTTCGACATATATATGTCTACTGATATCGAGTTGATTGTCACGTTAACTGACAAGCCGTTCCATCGATCAGTTTGTCGAAAGCATCTTGTGCCCATTTCCAGAAAAGTGTTCCCTGTGGAGCAGATTTCTCCATCTCTGTGTTCAATTCCAGCACTGTGAAGCGGATATCTCCATGTTTGAACGCCTTCGAAATATAATATCTTTGAAAATTTTATTCATAAAAAATGAATGTTGACTGTCGGTCTCTCGTGCAACATTTTCTACACGATGTTGCACGAACATAAACCTTATTTAACAAAGTTGTCTAAATTAAACGTTTATAAAATTGATAAAAAACAAAATCTCGTTGTGAAAATTTATAATATAAAATTATTTTATAAATTGCTACAAGGTATCAGTTTATAGTAGAAATTGTGACGTAATTGTGATCCCGGAGTAACTCTGGATTAAAAATCCAGAGAAATGGTGCCTGTAATAAGCAATGCTGTACTGTGCCCAGAAAAGCTCTAAATTCTATGCAT
>JAASGD010001119.1:0-13165 GCA_023334115.1 Globisporangium megalacanthum | reverse complement strand
GGTAGATTATATCAGCCTTCGATACAAGAGCGAGATTGCGGTTAATGGTATATATAAAGCGAAGTTAACCGGATGTCTGCACAGGACAGACATTTCTCTACAAGAGCGAAAATCGTCTTCTCTTCCCAAAGGAGCAACACTCTTCTCAAAAATGTACCATTTATGACCGAATATTTCGAGAAAATAGTAATGTGGCATGAATGTTGCTTGTCAAAAATCATTTCGGGGCGATGTGTTCCCAGGACAGATATGTATCCATTCTGACCTCTACGAGCGACACAAAATCACTTTGGGATTTATAAAATTCGAGAAAAAACCAAAAATCAGCTTTAATTTTGGTGAGGTCGCGCGAAGGTTCGCGGCATGGTCATATGTCGGAAAATAGTTTCAGGATCGCTAGACCATCTCAGATTCCGGTAAAGCTCTGGAAAAATTCCAGAGAATTTCGCCATTATGGCTATAATCCTAAATATCACAAACTGAGGATCGTATTCTCAAATGCAAGTGAACCTTTTGATTGTGCCACCATGAGCTCGCGAATGCTCCATCCAACAAATGCTCGTGTGTACATCCTCACATTTGCATGGTCTTTCGATTGGTCAATTTTTACGGTGATGAGAGAACAGACCAGTGACGTTCTAGAACATAGCCATAAAAATGACCCGAAAACGGGTCCCTTCTTAGAGACGTTCATGATTAAACTGTATACAAATAACCTTCTGTCTAAAACGCGGTGCTTTTTTAGCAATATCAAATCAATTCGATTCAACAAAGATTAACTGAGATGATCAGTGCTGAAATCATCTGCACTATACTGTAATATCATAAACTATCGATTAATCTATCACTTTGCATCGTTAGGGTTTGTGTATCATAAAATTACCGAAGAAAGTTGGCAAATTATCGTTTCAATACTTACTGGTATATGCATGTACTGTAGCACCAATCAAACCACGGCGTGTGAAAAAAATTAGGGTGGTAAATGCAAATTGTGGAATGTTTGGCGTCACTTATCCCCCATTTGCCAGAAAAGTTACAGTGACGAATGCAAATTGTGGAGTGTTTGTCGTCACTTATCCCCCATCTACCACTATCTACCAAGGTAAAACCTTGGTAGATGGGGGGGGGTATGGTTCGTATACGTTCTCATTCCAGCCTGGTCGAAAATAACGGTAACAGCACCCTATTTAACGATACGTTGATTGTGTTAGGAGCCAGTAATTTGATCTTTGACTTATTGTACCCTGCACACTTGAACACTGTTGCCACAAATTATGGTACAGGCACGAGCGCGAGTACGGAACACCTGATTTGTACCGAATTTGAGAAGGATTATTTTGGAGAGCAAAAAAGAGAAATCCATTGACATTGTCTTTGAAAATCGAATTTTTATCTCATATTTATCTATCAAACTGCAATGCTATTACATTTTATACCCGGTCCTTACTCGCGTCCGTGTCTGTACTATGGGGTGATAGTACATATCATGTTCTAAGTATGTTACAAACGAAAACAGCATAAAAATCACCAGTTTGAAAAGGTACTTTGTGTGAAGAGCGTGAAAGTTTCAAGGGAGTCCTTCATTGAGCAAGTGGCGCGGTAATGGCGGGCTCGCTCTCTTCTTGCTAGAGCTCTTAACCAACTCAAACATGTCCTCGTCAAGAACACGGGTATGGCACCAGCAGTGCGCAATAATGGAGCTCGTCACTAGTTCCCATGCCCCACAAGCCCAACGCATCGCGACAATAATATAGACGGTAAAGAGCGAGTCTGTCGCCTTCTCCCTGCCGTCATCACAGTCTGCAGGCAGGCTCTGGATTATCGCGTTAAAACGATCCCCCACGAGGTGGTCCCGAATCCTGCTCACACGAGCCTTGAATGCAGGGATAGTTCCGGCGTCCTGCGGTTGAAGAGAGCACGCGTAGTCCCAACATTCGACAACTTTTCGAAGAGGCGGTGAGCTGACGTTGTCGACTAGGAGTAGCGCATTTCGTCCCTGAGAGCGCATCCCTTCGTTGAACACCGCCAGCCAGGTCTGGAAGACCAGCGTGGTCATCCAGCCATCGCCGGTGCTTATTAACTGCACACCAACTACTCCAGCGACTGCTTTGGGAGCCCCATGGTTGTTTCGCGTCGCCATTGAAGAGGTGTAGAAACGTTGCAGAGCCGCTGGCGTTGCGGCAAATCGCGACGCTAAGACTTTTCTTTTAAATTTCCCGTTTAGCGACGCTTAGTAGAGATTGTCTGTGTCGGCGCTGCACAATACATAGAAGCTGTCTCATCCATGTTAAAAATGTTTTGGCAGTTGTACCCGCAAGTAACCTCTTGATGCGCGCCTTTTCCTGGCTTGACGGCGGCAGCGCTTCATGAAGCCGCTTTGCTGTGTATCCGCTTGCTCGTCAACTCGTGCCAGCGCTGAAACATCACAAGCCGCCAACCAAGAAAATGAGGTTTCGGATCCTTGCTGCTTCGTCCGCTGGCGTAGCATGGACAATTTCGTCGCGGGTCTTCTCTGTCTTTGCGCAGATTGTTGCGCCAATGATAAGAGGCTGGCGGTGCTCTTCGCAAAGGCAGATCCAAGGGATGAGAGTATCCTCGAGCACAGCAGACGAGAGTGAGACTTGGTCATCTGGTTTGGATTGATGCGCAGGTTGGCGCGCTCGTTGTCGGTGGCGGCGTGCACATGGTAGACAGTTATCCAGCTCGGAGTGACTGATAGGCGGAACGCTCTCTGTATCCACAACGCCAACTCACCTTTCGTGCGGTTCTTGTGGCTTGAGTTGTGCGCGCGCAGCTGTACCTTGTCACTGTGAGTCATTCTCGCGCTCACATAGGGTGCGGCCGTCAGTGTGGATCCTATCGCGCGATGCTGTCGAGCTCCTTTGGTTTAAATGCGCAGTCTCCACGAGTTTGGATTGTAAAATGGTTTTTCACGCTGTGCACGATCGTGCTTGACAGGGTAATCGGTATAATATACTCTACTTGGGATAGGTTTTGTATATGGTATATAAAATTTAATTTACTTAACCCTTTGTATTTGTGATACACTACCGAAAAAACCATGTTGAAAGCCACCTCGATTTTACAACACGGTCCAAAAATATTTACAGTGCACCAAATAAGTATGCAGACACCCAGTTTTTTAAGCTAGCACGATCAAATCTGCGAAGTAGGACACCTGCTGTGTACCAATCGAACTTCCACAGCACGGCGGTTCTGCCAATCATCGTTTAAACGTAGGAGGGCCAACCAAGCCGACACAACAACAAAATTGCACATTTGCCCATCAAATTAGTGTGCAGACACCTTTTGGCATACAAAAATGATATATATATATATATATCAGTAGGAAATTACTCGTCCTTTTGAGTTAAGCACTTCCAGGTAGCGCTTATTCATAGAGTTCGTCAGGCGAGTGAGATACTCCTCATCTAGTTCCTCCCAAGTCATGGGAACAGCAGCACGTATCTATTCTCTCGAGCTGAAGCAACGACCATTAGCGTACTCTCGCAGCACCATTAGACCCTATACGTTCTCGATGATTTTCAAATCCGAAGAGCGTGCCGGCCACGGCAGCACACGGACGTCATTGGCATTGAAAAACGCGCGCGTGACTGCGGCTGTATGCACGCACGCATTGACTTGCTGAAAAATCAAGTCGGGGCTTGCGATACTTGCAGCGTACGGTAGAAGAGTGCGCTCGAGCGTGCCTGTGTACTTCTTTGCATAGTGTCACCCGTCCAAAATCGCGAGCGGGGTCTTGCTGCTTGCGCTGACCCTGCCTCACATCATTATGGAGCCACCGCTAACTGACGTTTGAGGGCCGTACGCGGCAGTCGTCTTGTGCCTCTCGAGTAATGCGACACGCTGTCTGGGCCGTCCAAGCACCACTTTTTCTCATCCGATAAAATGACCTGGTGCCAGGACGTCTCCTCGGTTAAGCGCGCCGACGCCCAAGCAAAACGTTCAGCCATGTGGCGCTTGGTTATCCACAGCGACGCGACGGGTTTCTCGTAGTTGAGGTTGGGAGCAGCGAGGAGAATCTGCTGGACACGCTGGACAGTGATGTCGAGCTGCAACTCGTCGTGCACTTATCGGGCGCTATGATCGCCCAATGCCTACAAGGCACAGCAAGTGGCGTTACTGCGTGTGTGAGATCTTGGATCCCGGCCAGTTTGCTTCTGCCTTACGTACTTGTGCGGGTCCTTCAAGTAGTGCAGCACGACGTCCTTCTCGCGGTCGATCGCCGTTGCGATTGCTCGACTGCTCATGCCTGTGTTGGCGTACGCGGCGATGGCCGCGCATTCGTTGGTGGTGAGTTGCTGCGCGCTTGGCATCACGAACGTGAGAATGAGTGGCGAGCAGGTCTCTTCCAAATGAAATTTACTTGATTTTCGTATGCCAAAAGGTGTCTGCATACTAATTTGGTGGTGCCGGTTTGGTTGGTCCTCCTGCGTTCAAACGGTGATTGGGGGAACCGCTGTGCTCTGGCGGTTCGATTGGTGCATAGCACGTGCCCTACATCGCACATTTGATCGTGCTAGTTAAAAAAAACTGGGTGTCTGCATACTTATTTGGTGCGCTGTGCATGTCGTTCGTTAATCTCACAAGTCCGGGTAGTAATTATTTTATCTCGACGCTCGCTGGCGCCAGCATCAGTCCGAGTCGCCGCAACCACACTCGTCGACGCCACGCTCGCTGCCTCTAGCCGCCACGTTTGTCGCACCCTTCTCGCACAAGCACCGCGTAACGTGTAGCACTACAACGCAGAAAAACGGAGTGAATAGCGTGTATTGTAAGCCAAGCGTCAATGTCCTGCCCGACATCCTGGGCAAGATCGAGCGCTAAGAGGCGTACGATCGGCTTAACATCCTCGTCTATTGAGACACGAGAGAGTGAGGCGGGGGTCGCACAAGAAGATGTCGCACCGCGCCCGCCAACAGGTTGCTACGCCGATGAACATAACTACAGTATCAGGGTGTGACTTTCAACAAAGGATTTGCGTCTTCGACATTCTACCGGAATTGTTCAGTGTAGCTTATAAAAAGGGCACTTGCTCCTGTGACCACCAGGAGCATCCCCTTATACACATCTTCTCTACACATTTTCTGATTTCCGAAAGAAATATCATGTATATTGTATACTACCTCCGTCCCATAATTATATGAGCATTTGAAAACCCTGTCATTTTTGATAATTGGGTCTGGCGGCGTTGCTCGGCTCGCTCAAACAATGTCACAGAACATAGGGTACCCTCTGGAAGATTAATTGTTCGCACGTAATATCTGTCATTTTTAGCTCTTTTTCGTTAAAATTAGACGAGAAGTTGGTATGTCAAATTTCACTTTTTTGATTAAATTTTGCTTTTTTTGCCAAATGCTCATAAAATTATGGGACGGAGGTATTACATGACTTGAAGTAGGGGAAGATGTGGCACCCTTCCGGCGAAGAAAAAATTACGCGTTGCAGCGCTTCGCCTATGGCGCGCTAGTCTGTCAATGCACTCCGCTTCACTCCGTGTATCTCCGCGCCAGGGCGGGTGTATGTTGGGGCACGACTGTTGATTCATCGTCTTTTCAGGAATTCAATTTTGAGTCGCTCGATTCATTTTGCTAGCAAAGAGTGGTGTGTTGTTATACACAGTGGTATTATCATTTTGTATCCGGCTCCTGTATGTCACAACAGTCACTCTCTATAAAATAGGGGGCTTTTGACACCGGTTATTCGGTATGGTAAACATCACAATCCATAAACAATTCAAGAGTGTGTGTAGAACATTCGCTCTTCGGAATCTTAAGCGAGTAGCTACTCTACAGTAAGCTATAATACGAACGTACTACTACATAGTACGTTTGGAACCACTTCCCCTCCACGAACGTACTACTACATACTTCCTCTGTCACACGAAACAATGGACATTAGGTCCAACAGAGCCTTGGGCTTTGATAGGCTGTCCTAAAAAGAACCATTTTAATCAGATTTTTTTGCGTTGGCAGACCTTTTTCTTGTTGTGTCGTAGCAAAATGTCACGCAGCACGTGGGATTAAATTCTACACAATAGATTCAATTCCGGGATTTTTATCTGTATAAATATTGTTAATCTGTGATACACTGTGATTGGTTGAAATACCCACAACTTCTGAAAATTTTTTGCTAGGAATGTGCTTTTCATCGTATCAAAACGCGATTTGAAGAGATCACTTCAGTTTCTCCTATCTACGATGTAAACGAGATTTTCCTCTTTGTAAACGTATTGGTCCTCTTCAATATCGCTTCGTAGAGGCTCCGAAACAGGTTAGACAAGATGGCAGATCCAAGTTACTTTTTATTGAGCGTTTTCGGGGGTTTTCGATGGGAATTGCAGGGTAAAAAATAGTGCTAGAACAGTCGATCACATAGGAACACGTTGATGAAGACGGCATGGTGATCCATGCAAAGGTGGCCGAGAACGAAGATTTACTCCAAATGTCCATTGTTTGGTGGGCCAGAGAAGTAGTACAAGTACGTTCGCAACCACTTTCCCTCAAGACCTCCAATCAGATGTCCAGACCTCCCAAAAATCTCCGAATGCATGGTCCCCACTGTGTGCCCGTGGTGTCATCCATCCACGGCATGGCTGGCACTGGTGACGCTGTCGCCATAGCAAAAGCACTTTTACTGAACTTTGACGAAAACTAAGGCCGTGTTCGATTTTGTCGAAACCAGTCCGTTGACAGCTCAAACAGCTCGTAACTGCTCAACCGGCACGATTGATTATGGAACAACATTTCTTCATTAAGCTGGTTGTGACAAATCAGCTTGGTGCGAAAAACAGGTCTGAGAGCTTTTTGAGGGCTGGTTGGGGTTAGCTGTCACTTTTCCAAAGACAAAAGCGCGCTTAAGTCCATCGGGGAGCGGGGGGGGCAGCGTGTTGCGCCACCCACACCAGCTCAGCAGAACACATCCCCACACGTTCAGCAGCGAGCGACCATGTGTGTGACGCCTCCCGAGCCGCACACCTCCCTATAGCCCAGCAGCGAGCGAGCGAGCACGTGTGTGGCGCTTCCCCCAGCGGCGTGCAACCACCAGCATAACAGTGAACATCAACGCGCAGCGTGTGCCCTCTGCAAGCGGCAGAAGGCTGCGACAAATCCAGCAACAAGTAAGCGCACAAACCATTTCGCGCCATTCGCCGAATCCGACAGCACGTTAGCAACCACTGCAAACGCTGTCGTCGTCACAATGTCGTAAAAAAGAGTGATGTGGAAGCAGAGCGAGGAGGCACTCCTGCTGCCCGCCTATTTCAAGGCGATGAACATGGTGGACCTCAAGAGCAACAAAGGAATCAATTCCAAAGGGTGGCTTCCGTTGTTTGCACGATGAAGGAGAATGAAGTCATGTACGATAAAGGTGCGAGATTCGAGAACGACTACGGTGGCTGTTTGAGCCATGACGATTGTTGACACACACAATGCATGTCTAGCAGACCAATGAAAGGCCAAGTTCTCCCGATTAATGTTTGAACACGATGCCTTTCAACGACTTCGCGGATTGAGTGGAGCCGGATGTGACCCGTCAAACAAGCTCCCACGTTTGACGACGTAACCTGGACGACACTGACGGACGCAGCACCAAAAAACGCCCCGCAGTACGCTCAATTTCGGGAGAAAGGGTTCGTGCACAGCGATATTTGCGCGCAAATTTCTAGTTAAACGCGAGCCACCTGCAGTGATGCATCGTCAGCAGCTAACTTTTCCGTGAACGGGGTCGACGGCCTCCTCCAGAGTGGCGACAATTTTGACCATCAAACCCAGCAACCGGAGAGAGCTCTCAACTACAATACATCAGCGACAGCCAAGCCCCAGCTGCTTCGACACCAGCCATCCCGACCCCCCCCCCGTCTCGACTGCCGTGGCGACCGCTATGGCAAGTCAGCATCGCGACGTGTTGGCCGTGTCAAACGCCTTCGCGATGGCCGCATGAAGGCTACCAGGGACCTTCTCATCGACATAGCAAATTCGTCAATCACGAAGTTTATGAAGACTGCTACACACTACTTTGCACTGAAGATAAAGCAGCTACAAGACAGGATGGCTGCCGACAAAGGCGACTAGTAGAATAGAATCCACACCGTACGCTCGGGGTGTTCTCATACTCCTCCCACATTGCACTAGCCATCCATACTCACCAACCCTTTGCACTTGCAAATTCAGACGCAAGATCATCATGTTACTTAAAGCCGTTCTGGTCGGCTGGAAAAACTGTGGTGCCGATGACGGTTGCAAGGTTGCTTGGCGAACGATGGCGAACAAAGTTGTGCAGGCAGGAACACGCGATTACCACTGCTTTTGCGACTTGAAACTCGCACTCCATCGGCACCCGGAGGACACGGAAGCGCCTCTCCAAAATGCCGATGACTCATTCGACAATGTTTATTTCTTTTGCGTGGCGGAGATTCAAGAGCTCTTGCGGCGTTCGTGGTCGCTCGCTGCCAACGCCCCATTCGCGCAAGTGGTACCCTGCATTTCTGAACGGTGTGAGCACCTTTGCCGTTAGAGCATAATCTGCATCTGCAAGCACAAACTTGCCCTGTGGAATCTCATCAAGTAGGTTGCGCAACCCAACAACCGTTGAGATGTGAGTAGCCCCTTCTGCTCCCACAAAATGAAATCAGATCTTAGCTGTCCAATCTGATGCGATGAGAATATTCGTAGACGTCCAGCCCTTGCGGTTCCTGAAGCGCTCTGTGTCCTGACGCGCGACTTTAATTGGGATGTGTACCCCATCGATCGCTGCCACTGCGCCTTTAAAGAAAGGATGGTTCGCCACAAACTCTGGTGTGGTCTTACCCGGCATAGAAATCGTTGCAGCGAGAGTCTCGACGAGTGCGTGCATGCCCAGTATGCGATACAATTTTACAGCCGAAAACGCAACACCGAACTTGGTCTCTTCGTCGCGCACTGTCGCCGCCCTTCCCAACCAGTCAATCGTGATGGCAATGATCTCCTGTTTGCGTCGAGCCCGTGTTTGGACCTGTGGGCCGCACACTTCAACCAAGGTGTCGAACGTCACTCAGTCCATTCGAAAGTGATCACGGAAGAGGTGATTAGTTCCGCGCTCGTAGATGGCGTCGAAGAAGCTCGGCGCCTGGAGAGAAGGCGGCAGCAGCCGCTCGACGCGCTCTCGGGTTGTCAGCTGCAGTGTTCGTGTCTGCTGTGCGGCACGAGAAATCATGTCGACGGCTCGTCCCACTTCCCAACAGTTCGTTTTCGTCTTCATCGCTGCTGTCCATCACAATTTTTTTAAACAACTAGATTGTTAGTTCGTCTAACACGAATAACTGGTGGTCAGATCTCGCAAACAACTTGTTCGCAGGAACAAGCTCATTTCGTACTTCCTCGGTTCCAAAATAGTTGCGAGATTAAGCTTTTGACAGAGAAAACTCAACTCTAAGAAACATCTGGACCTTCCAAACAGAGTTGAGTTATCAGATTAGAACGGCCGATTTTTCGGCGATTTTTTATGTCGCTGGTGATGTTTGGATGCGATTACAGATTAATTTAGATGTGATTGGCTGATTCTACATAAAAACGGTTTGCTACTGGTTAGTAATTAGCACAAAGACTTTCTATCCTTTATCTTGATGGACATCACAAATGCATATATTTGATTGGCCAAAAATTCAGATTTTGCGAGATGTGGGACGAAATTCCAGTGTTGATCTTGCAGCTATTCTGGAACAGAGTACAGTGCTGTGCAAAACTATAGACGCGCCCACTTTTTCAACCGTAACTTTTTACAGACTTCAAATCTGAAGCTGCTGCTCAGATACGAGAATCACTGCTCAAAGCCAAATCAAATGCAAAAAGAAGAATCAATTTTGAAGCAAAAGCAACGGAGCAACATCAAATCGTTGCATTCGACCCCTGTGCGAAAGTATAGACGCAGTTGCTTCACCCTTGCTACTTGTCGATCACACCGCTGCGCTGCAGGACGGTTTGAGCAATGCGAGTCGTCATGCTGTTGGTGAGCACGCGGAGATACTCGGGGTCAATCTTCTTCCAGCTCGTCTCGATCTGAGTGCGAAGTTCTGCAAGACTGCTGAACTGACGCCGTTTGCGTAGACCATCCGCGCAAGTAGCCCTTACACGTTCTCGATTGGACTCAAGTATGGACTCTTTGCTGGCCAGTATGTCACTTCCGCATCGAGCATTCTCACGAACTCCATAGAGTAGCACGAGACATGGATACTCACGTTGTCCTGTTGGAAGACAACTAGCGAGCGTCCGCTAACGCGCTTCACCCTCTCATTCTCCGGGACGAGGTGCTTCTGAAGGATCGCGACATACTTGGCGGAGTCTTGTTTTCCCTCCAGAAACGCCAGTTCCGTCGTGCCGTAGTAGCTCATACCTCCCCACACCATCACTGAGCCCCCTCCTGCCACGCCCGTCTAGAAGCGTTCAGGTTCCTTGCGGAGATCATGCCAGTACATCTGGCAGCCGTCAGGCCCGTCACAGTTGAACTTCATTTCGTCTGTGTAGATGGTTTTGCTTGATCTCGTCGAACATGTTGAGGTGTTCCGTCGCATCCGCGATGTGATCTGGTTTGTGTGAGAGCAAGAGCTTGGGCCCTTTCTTCCTCTTGATGTACTTCGCAAACTTTGACGCACTCAAAACGCGCAAGACTATAGAGTAGTGCAGCGAGAACGAACTGGACGGGTTCCCGAGTAGCTCCTCGTTCGTGAGCTGCGACGCAATCTGCTTCGACGGCATCTGGCGCACCGTCGCAAGATGGAAAATGCGACGGACGTCGCGGCCCTTCAGCTTGCAAGGCCGCCCGAGTATTTTTGTTGTGCGGACTGTCGCGCGCTACCTTCATGTAGGCGCATACAATCTTCTCGCTCCGTGCCAGCGTGCGCGCGATAGCGCGGTTGCTCTTTCCTTATCAGCGATAATCTCGAGCACGCCGATCTCTCTTTCCGTCAGCTTTCGCCCCTGTGGCATCGTATTTTGACTTGTGGACGAATTCTGAGGCAAATTGTAGCAAATTACACCAATACAACTGGGAATTAGCGGTTGCAACCAATTGAGCGGCATAGTTCCCTCAAAATTTAGTTTGTAGTAAGTGCGTCTATACTTTTGCACATGTGTCAATTGCAACAATTTGATGCTGCTCCGTTGCTTTTGCCTCCAATTTGATTCTGCTTTTTGCATCCGATTTGGCTTTGAGCAGTGATTCTCATATGAGAAGATGGCAAACCAAATCATGCGTATGAACCATTTGACTTTTTCGAGATAATCCCCCTAAAACTTTGACCTCTTGATTTTGGATCTAAACGAAGTTTCAAAAAAAGCGGAAAATGTGTTGTCCAAAAGAATACAAAGTGAGTCAAATTGACTTGTCAAAATAGCAAATTGACCATGTTCTACGGCAAATTCACCGTATCTGACTGCAGAAATGAACGCTGAAGAAAAGAATACTACTATCCAGGTAGAAATTACAAAAAGTCGAAAAATTCGTACTTAGTCGGGTTGCCCCGCGCGACAGAGCGCTGTGAAGTTGAAACACCATTTTTGGAGTGCTGAATCGCTCAATCTGTAGCTGAGATGCATAGCTATCGCTTAACCCACCATTCCCCTGCTCCTCGAAATAAAATCCAAAATGTGGACATGTTGTACGTACAACATGTGAATTCACAATTTATACTACGTGGTTGAAAGTCCGCTTTAAATGCGACTCATGCGCTTGAAAAACGCGACATGGCATTTTTCACAGAGACTCTGAGTGTCAACATGCCGGCTTTGGCATGTTGTAAGCGCCCTATAATTGTGTGTTTTTGACAAGTCATGTTGTATGTCTAACATGAGACAAATGGCCTGGTTATCAAAAGTACCACAGTTAGGCTGTCCTTTGTCAGCAGTCATCAAGTGAAACGTTACTTGCAAGCCATGTCATCGTCCATTTGTACAGATAAAAGTGATTCCAAAGCCAACTGTATTGAGAAAGTTACTGCTCTTGCGCACACTCATCAATGTCACACGCACACTCATCATTACTCACTCAAAATCATCGGAGTCGCCAACACTTTGGCGTGCTTCGATCGCCCTGTCGTCGGCGTCCTCCTACTCACTTGGGGCCCAGTTCTGCGCCTCCAGCTCGTCTTGTTGCTGCTCGTCCACAAGCGCGCTCTCGCCCACGACCACAGCGGCTCTCTCGCCCACGCCCGCACGCGTGCTCTCGTCCTCGCGCACGCCCTCGCGCTCTTGTTCGCCACGCCCGTCCATCGTCTTGCTCGCCACGCTCGTCCGCGTCGTCCGCGCCGCCGTTCTTGCGTTTGCGCTTCCTGAGCGCGCGACCAGGGTGGCGCATCTGTATGGCTCTGCCCACCAGCGGCTTAGGCCGCGTGGCGCCGTTGTTGCATGCGTTGTGCCATATTTGATGGCATGTTAGCGTGCTTTCGTTGTCACGCGCACGTGCCCTGTTACATAGGTAGACACTGCCACACGCACATCACAGTCAGTCCTCTCTCACGGATACTCACACACACACAAAAACACACACGAACCGTGCGGTGCCGACCGAGCACGCAGGGCAAATGTACTTGGTGCCCTGGCGCTCGGCGGTACTCGTCTTTAACAAAGAGCATACCTTGCACTGCCTCGGTCGGCGGCGGCGGATATCGCCAAGCGACTGGTAATCAGGGCACTCCTCGAGTGCGTGGTCCGCCGCCACCGGCCGAAGCAACTCTCGCGCGATCCACCCTTGCCCACCTCCACTCTGCGCACACCACCACAGTAATCAGCACCCAGTACAGCACCCAAATGTACGGACAAGTTGCTCACCTGGCTCTGAAAGTTCTCTTGGGTCAGCTCGAGCAGCTGTAGCTGCAGCTTCTGGAGGAACTTGGCTTGGTCAAGCGGCTTCTCGCTGGCGCGCAGCTCGTCTCTCGGTGGACGATGTAGGCGTTCACGAACGCGAGGTCTACGAGGCCGAGGAAGAGTCCTTTGTAGTATTTCTTGAATACAACTGCGAGCTGCAGCGAGTAGCGCTGCAGTCACAGTTGGTCATGCGTGTCGACCCCACCCATCCATCGCTGGTAGTAGCGGACGAGGGCGGGGCACGGCACAACAACTTTCTCTCCACCAGGCAACCTTCTCTCTGCAGCATCCAGTTCTAATACAACATG
>JAASGD010001118.1:0-13169 GCA_023334115.1 Globisporangium megalacanthum | reverse complement strand
AGCTACCTCTGCTCTTTGTTGGCGCGGTGCTGAAGCCACGGTGCTTCTTAGGGAAGCCGGCGTCTGAGCTTGGGGTTAACTACGAGCGCACGGCCAAGGGCTGGATGACTTCCCAGCTGTCTGAGCATTGGCTGACTGGGTTCGACTCCCAGATGCATGCGGAGAAGAGGCGTGTGCTACTTCTCGTCGATAATGTCTCGTCGCACAAGTCGGGCTCCGACTTGCCAAACGTGACGCTGAAGATGCTGCCTCCCAACACGACTTCGTTCCTGCAGCCCCAAGACGCAGGCATCATCCCAGCGTTCAAGGCGCGCATTCGCAAGATGCAGCAGCGGCGTGTGGCTGACTTGTTCGACGAGCTGCTTTCGCAAGAGGACGGGATTGGTGAGAAAGATGTGGAGGCGATATTCAATGTTGATGTACTGACAGCGATGCGGTGGGCTGAAGAGGCATGGAATGGGATCTCAAGCGAAACAATCAGAAGGTGCTGGCAGCACGCTCAAATACTCGACGAGGAGATGTTCGAGTTGGTCGAAAACTTGAGTGAGTTGCGGGCAACGTAGCCGTAGATACATCAATCTTTAAGATAGTCCAACCCGATAAGTTTGCTCTCCGTGATCTCCTCTGGTTGTTCGTGCTTGAGTTGTGCATGGCAGACGCTGTGTGGCGTTGGAGATAGATCTCTACGAAGGCTTCTGTCTGGATTCGATTTAATTGGAACCTCCTATTTTTGATGTCTGCCATGTCTTTGGTACTCCATAATATAAAATTTTACTGCTGCTAAAATGATGTAACATATTGAGGGAGATGTCTGTCCTACCAGGAATGTTTTGGTAACGTAAAACATCAGATTATGGCATGAAATTGAATGCCTTAGCAAATTCGCCATATTTTCACAATCCCTAATCTGAATCGAGATCTCCGACCATTATTAGAATCTGCTTTTTGCGGAGCACATGGTCAAAGATCTGCAATGCTTATTTGTTTGCATGAAGCAACAGCAAACCAAACGAAATGTGGAAGAATTGGTTTTTTGACAACATCAATTTATGGCGGTACAAATTGACTCTATTGCCTAGTGTTTTGACATTTGAGCAAAAATAGTCCAGAAAAGCGCTCCAGGCGGAAGAGAAAGAATGCAGGCTGAACATGGCATTGACTGTATGTCTATGAGCAAAGTAATCCTTTTATGAGAGCGCTCGCTGCAGTATATCGCCTGGGTGGCTTTCTGCGAACCAAATGAGTGAGTTGGGGTTCTCGGCCGAAAACGGATGCAACGAAGTGCCTGCCAATCAGTTGTCGCAATTTCCATTTTGCTCAGTCTCATTGGGTAAAAATACATGGTCATGACAAAAACTGATGCAGGCCATACTGTAAAGATTCAAAACCAATCCTGATGCCAACGACTGTTCCAAACGTATACCGGATATATCCGGACCCTTTCATACATTTATACAGTATACTATCCGGATTCTAATATTAGTTTCTCCAGCTCCCGGCCCTATCGTGCCTCCACGCTCTGGAGGAAGAAAAGTCATGTACTCGACCGAGTTGCCTACTCCGCTCAGTAAACCTCGGTCTCTGGGCCCGCCTGCGCAGATACAGCTGGGCGCCGCTCGCTTCGCTTCGCTTGGCAGTCCAGCAGGTCTGCATTGGCTACGCTCCCTCGGTTTCTTCACTCATGTGTATCCGGTCACATTTGTATACCGATTTCGTGTACATAAAATGTACAACCATTTGGAATGCCAAAATTCGGTTAGTATACAAAGTCAAGTATAAATCTGATATTCTCAGAAATCCAAGACTTTGGAATCTTGATGATATTTCCCCATAATCTGGTGTTTTACGTTATAGAAAAGAGAGTGGTAGTTGTGACCAACTCAAAATCGTTTCCAGAGGAAAACTCAAGGAACATGCTGCCACCTACTCCTAAAAAGTACAATTCGAATCGCCTCTGCACAGCTTTCTATCCGGCACCCGGATTGTGTGTTGTATACCCTTGCGTCTCAGCCACTAAAATCCCCCTCTCCCTAATTTTCGAAAAAGCAGCTGACCGCACACACCTCCACGTTGCGCCGCGCGAAGATGAGGAAGAAGACGTCGCAGAGGGCGACGAGCGACACAGACGGAAGCGGCGAGCGCGGGAGGCGGTCACGCGAACGGAGCAGTCAGAACGCAGCGCGTGCGGAGAAGAAGCGCAAGGCGGCGAATGACGACAGCGACTTCGCGGACGACGGTGACGAGGAAGGCGACGAGAGCGAATCAGCTGATGCTGCTGTTCAATTAGCAGCGCGATCCCCACCCTGCAGACGTCGTGGCACAAGGACCTCCCCTTGGCGAGGAGACGTTTGAGAGCTGGGAGGCTTTCTTTGAGTTCCGTACTGTCTACCAAGCGCGTTCGTTCTAGGTATGCAACAAATCAGCCCAACTGTCTATCTTTGTGTAGACTGACACGCGCGCTTTCCTCCACAGCATTATTTCGCCTCCGATCGACGGCCTCTGTTGGAGAGCGAAACAAGCGGATCCGAGATGCCAGCTCTCTTTCCAAGCCGATTCCCGCGGAATGGGCGGCGTACGCGAAAACGCTTTTGTGTACGCACGCCGGCGTGTACAAGTACAGAGGGAAGGGCAAGCGAGCGCGACAAGAAGTTCGCCCGATGGAGTGCAGCGCGAAGGTGGGTCTGTATTTGTTTGTCGGGCACAGATTTGCCGATCGGGCACAATTGCGACTAACTCATTGTGGCGCAGATCAATCTGTGTGTGTAGTGGAAGGGGCGGGAGGATCGTTTCGTCGTTCACGTGACCAAGTCGGACCTAACGCACAACCACGTCCTGTCGAAAGCGCCGTATGGACAGTACGCCGCTGTGTGAATGGCGCTGAGCGATGACGTACTGAGACAGTCGATCCTCTGCGCAAGGCTGGCGCAAAGAAGGCAAAGATCCACAAGTACATATTGGACAACTCTAGTGCCGAGCCAAACGCCCGCGACGTCTCGGAGATCATCTCGCGGCTCAAGCAGCGCGGCAGAGGAGATCGGACGACCGCTGAACGACTGCGAACCTGGATGAAGGATTTCTGTGAGGAGGAGGAAGGCAACGTCGGGCGTATCTTCACGCAGCGTCAACACGACAAGGTACTTGTCTTCGTGTAGCGCTGACGTGGGATCAAAGGACACTTATGTGCCAAATCTGACTTCGGGTGTTTTGTGAAGAATGTGGCAACATGTGTAACTTTGCAGACAAACTACATGCGAGCGATGTTTGCCCGCTTCCCAGAAGTGTTGTTGATTTGACGCAACGCACGGAACGAACACCTCCAAATACAAGGTGTTCTCATTCATGGCGCACGACGCCTTCGGGAAGGGGCAGTATGTCCAGCATGCCGCCATCCAGAACGAGCGGGCGGAGACGCTCTGAACGGCGTTGGCGACGTTCAAGGCCGATAACACCGACTGGACGAAGGCTTAATGTGTGCTGATCGACAAGGACTTCACTGAGCTTTCGGTGTTGTCCCAGGCTCTCCCAAGCGCCCGGGTTCTTCTTTGCCAGTTTCACGTGGTCAAGTGGCTGCATGAAGAAGTCGCTTCGGACGAGTACGGGCTGTCAGCTTGGAAGAAGGACCGATTGCGCAGCCTCGTGGAGTTGCTCGTGTACGCGCAGAAGTTCAAAATGCAGACACGGAGCCAGCAGTCAACTCGTGTACGGACGAGGTCCAGTTTGTCTCCCTGCAATCGCTCACTACGCAAGAGAATGTTGGCGGAGCGTTGGGCAGCACGCAGGAGATTGTGGAGATGGCGCAAGAAGACTTCTTCATTGCCAGTGCACCGCGAGCTCGTGGACGGCCGCGCCAAACACCCAAGGAGAAACGTGACAAGAAGATAGCCGGTCGTGATGAGGCACGCGAGGCGCCTCATTTGGCCAGCAACACAACGCGCATGATGGTGACACCCGTGTTGGCTGCTACGATTGGTTTCGATGACGTCAAGGCAACTCTCAAGGCGCAGTTTCGGCGCGCCGGTCTCGTCCACGTCGTCATCCCGTTGCTCTTTGGAGACAACCACTGGTGCCTCCTCGTCGCAGGCCTTGTGAGGAAGGAGGTGTACTACTACGATTCCATGAACTCTGGCCATGCGGCGTCGGCTTACCAGGTCGCGCTTGAGAGCCTCGTGCCGATTCTCCTTGGGTCTGGTCTGAACCAGTACCGACTGCGCAACTACATGGCAGGCGCCGGATCGCAGCTCAACAACTACAACTGCGGTCTGTTCGTGCTTCTCGCGATAGAAGCGCACGTCCTTGGACGGCAGACGGGTCGCGTTTGGAGAGCTCAGCTCCAGTTCCTATGCTACCGCTACCTCTGCATGTGCGCTCTTCCATAAGCTTCAATCCATTCTTCCGTGTTTGATTCGAACCAGTGTTGTCTTCGTTAGCAGCATGTCTACCTGCACTCGATGGTCCTCTCCAACGCTGCATTGGTCTACACCTGCTTGTGTTGTGAAACGGCTGGTTGATATACACCTGTTTGACTCTGTGTCTGTGTTCACTTGTGTGTGTGTCCGTGTCAGTTTGACTTTGCGAGTCAGCAAGCAGCCAGCACGTGCTTGACCTCCGTGTGCATATCCGGCAAGTAGATGAATTGAGTCCAAATCATCTACTTTGTGCATCAACGAGTTGATCAACTCATCTAGTTGTGAGAACAATTCATCTTGCTGTGATTTGCTCTCCGACGTGATGTGGAATTGACGAAGAATCGCGTTTGAATTGCTTTTGAATTCTTGGCGGTCAAATTTGGGTGGCTGGCAGGAGGGGTGTTTGGACCTGCGCTGCACTGGCACTGGCCCTTTTCCCAGGCAACCAGCTATACGTCCAGGTAGTGTATATTCACTATTCTTTGTACACCAGCTGTTTTTTCAGTTCATCAAAATTGCAACTGAGTCTGTCACATCGGACACGATTGCACTTTTTATGTACACTTAATTTCCGCCAAATCGGGCACAACAGGGAGTGCAATAAGAAAATCGCATGATTTTCGGAAATCACCTGAATTTTGAACGACGCTTCAAGAAGATCGATGCGTCTATTCATCATTCTTTGCAGACAACAGCGCCGAAGTTCTCGCTTCAGACAACATGTCGGGTGTGCACGTGGTCGCAGACGGGAACCCTCGCCAGGGCGGTATGGACGAGGACGAGCGCGATCAGTGCATCCATGGTGATGTCGGAGAGAAAGTGAACGGCGCTGAAGGGAGAGGAGGGGACGATTGAGTGGACTCATTCAGTGTTTCGCAGACGTCGTGAGCTGGTTCCAGCGAAAAGCAAAGCTCCGAGCGTCGACATTAAGCAGCTCGGGTACGTGACCGGATGCGCTTGAGCAGGTAGCATAAACGGCGCGCCATTGACGAGGAGTGATGACTGGAATGGCGTATTTCGCATGGGTCGAGTAGAGTTGGACGACTTGGAGCAGGTGTTGGGCACGGAGCTCCCTGAAGCGCTGCGTAGCTTGTGCAAGAAGCAGAGCGGTGGCCTCTGGTTTGACGACTACAAGGTGGGCGTGGATGATGACGCACTTTCGGGCAAGAGAAGAAAAAGAATGAGCAAGTGGCTGACCTGCTTCCAACTTTGTCTACTCTGTGCTGATGACCCCCGCTTCAGTCGCTCGCTGCCGAGGTGAGGAGTGAGGAGTGACCAGGAGACAATGTGTGGCATACTGTAGTATGCGGACGATTCCCTCACACACACTCCAGGACATTGTGAACTCCTCTGAGACGCTGTCCAGAATCAGTGGCTGGAAGAAGTCATTCATCCCGTTCGCCGTCAACTTGGACGGCGCTGCGCTCGTCACCGACGCAGGCTCGCGCAGTGCGGTGTTCGAGTTCGGAGACGACGGCAAGGGCGGGCAGCTCGCGCCGACGCTGCTGCAGTACCTCGAGGAGTACCGCAACCGCCTGCTCTCGGGTCACTTCGACTTTGTCGACGACGTCGGACTCGTGGAGCGCTCGCGCAAGTGACCGTCATTGAACCAGACGAACGACGGCGCAAGCGGTCTATCTGCCTTACAGGATGATCAAGAAACCCGGCCCGCAGAAGAGTTCACTCTTCTGTGAGCTCGCGCACTTATTCACACACACAGTATATGAAATCCACACATCCACCCACTCATCATCACCTACGCCATTGACCGGATGCCCATGCGCTTGAGCTCCGATTGCGGCGCTTTAAACACCCGGTCCGTGTCGTTGCGCTCGCTCGTGAGTTGCTCGTGTTTCAGGATGCGCTGGTGGCGCTTCCGGAGCGACCACCCAAAGCCAAACACAAAGACGCCGAGCACGAGGACGGTACCAATGAGGCCAAGGACCGAGATGTCCTCAGCGCCGCCTTGGACTGTCTGGTCGGCGAGCGAGAAGCTCATCTTGACACCGTTCGGCTGCTCCACACGGCGTGCGAACGTGCCTTTCGACCGCAGCGTGCTCGTCGCGTTGCTGAGCTCGTCCTGGAGCCGCTCGACAATGTCGTTCAACGACTTCTCGCCAACACGCGACGCCGGCAAGATGTTGAAGAACACAGCGATGCTCCCGCGCTTGAGCGCCGTGATCTCCAGCCGCGTGCGTGGAATCTGCAGTGCAGCCGACACCTCCGTCGTGAACGCGAGCTCGAACGCGTCCGTAGCCTCAGCGCTAAAGAGCACTTCATCGTAACTCATCTCGACCTCGTACTTGACCGACACGAGCTTCGAGCCGCACTCCATGCCGTTGCAAATGCCAGTGAGCGACGGTTTCTTGTCCAGACACAGCGCTTCAGACGCCGCTGGCTTGTCGGTCGCCAGGTCAACGCACGTGGCGTCGCGTGTGCGCTTCCCGCCGCCGCAGCCGCTCGAGCACCCGCTCCACTCGCTCACTTTCCACACGTGCAGCTCTGCTTTCTCGCTCTTCACGCTGCAGTCCGGTGGGTTGTACCCTGGACGGCAGATGCACTGTGCATCCACGTACGCGGCGTCTCCGTCGTTCACGGACGCAGTGTGGCTTAGACGGCGGCCTGGCTGCTGACGGTAGTTTGGGAAGCACGTGCCTCGTCCTGAGCACGAGACGCGCCCGCACAGGTCTGGCGGATGCAGCGGACTCACTGCGAGGGACTTGGCCGACCACACTGAGAAGCCGTTCACGTTCTTCGACCGCACTTTGAACGTATACGACTTGCCGTTGAGCAAGTGCGAGACGACAGCAGTCGTCGGTGGCAGGCGACTCGCGACAGCGTCAGCGCCAGCGGCACCGCCGCCAGCCGACGCACTGTCGCTCTGCTTCTTCTTCTTGGCGATGGGCGCGATCGACGACGCGATCTGCGAGACGACCTGCGTGCCTGCGAGCGCGCCGTCTTCTTCGTCGAACCAGCTCACTTCGTACTCGGTGATCGGGTCGGCGCCGTCGTCGTCGGGCGCTTTCCACGTCACTTCAGCGCGGCCGTCGTGCGCCACAGCAGCCACGAGCGTCGGGTTTGAGGGGACGCCGTGCATCTGCGCTGGCGCTTTAGTAGCCTGTTCCTCCCGCAGGTCGTCGCCTTCGTCGTCGTCGTCGTCGCCGTCCACCACTTTGCTCGTGTCCGGCGCAGAACTGGAGCTCATTGGCCGCTTTGTACTGATTGCTGGTGAGCTCGAAGTGATCGACTGCGGCTCGTCCTGGGCGACAAACTGGGCGTTAACAGTGTTCGTGGGCTCCACGCCTGCCCACGCGATCGTTGAACCCGAGCCGCTCCCGCTGCCACTTGAAGAGCTCTTTCCAGACTCCGCAGTGCTCTCGACTGCCGCAAGTGTGCTGTTGACCGCCGTGTGGTTCGTGAGGTAGGTGGCTGCCAGAGTCGTGGTGTTCGTTCCTGCACTCGTGACGTTGGAAGGCGCCGCTGTCGTGCCGTTCCCGATCACACTCGTACTGTTGTTGCTCCATTCTGACGTCGTGTGGTTGCTCGCCCAGCCCGCGTCACTCTCTGCCACAGACGTGCCATTGACGATCAGAGTCGTGAGGTTTCCAAGCATCGCTGTGCTCGTCGTCGTGTTCGCACTGTCGGCCACTGCAGTCGCGTTCGCACTGGCGAGAGGTCCACTCGGAGGCGTGAACACGACAGTGCCAGCGTCGCCTTCCTCACCGCTGCCGCTTTCACTGCTACTGATGCTGCTGCTGTTGTAAACCACGACGTCTTCATCACCAGCGTCGCGTTCGCTGCTCGCAGCCGCCGCACTTGAGGATCCGTCGCTACTCGCGCTCTGGTCCGCAGCGAACACCTGTGCGTCAATCGGCATCCGCTCGGCCACAGGCACTGGCGACGGACTCTCAAGCGCCAGCCCCAAGTGCCCAAGTGCCGAAATCTCCGAAGCACGCATGGCTGGCAATCCGCAGCCGAAAGTGCTGATTGATGGACGTGTGCTAATGAGCGCAAATTCGATTCTCCAGCTCACCAGCAAACAAAAAAATCGAGAAACTTCAGAAATTAGGACATGACACGTGTGGATACACACCACCAGTCCTCGAGGACGATAAGAGGCGTGTGGCGTGTTTCACATGCGTCTCTGGATCGCGTGGTGGGTATCTTTATGAGCGAGGCGAGTCATATTCCAGCAGACCTATCGCGCCTTGGGTGGATGCTCTCGAGCGCACCAAACCGGCCTTGTGCCCTCAACGTACGCGTGCACTCTGCTTCTGCGTTGCGCCCGCATTGCTGGTTCCACCACCCACTCGCGTGATCGTAACGTCAAAGCGCCGGCGGTCGAGATCCGTTTCCTGGCCAAGAGCTCGTGCGGACGCTGAACGCCGCTGGTCGGCCTGGATATCCGCCTGCACGCACGGGTTTTTCGTGGGAAAGAAGAGCACGCTCGCGAAGCCGTCGACGCAGTGGTGACGCTTCGGTCCTGGCAGCAGGCAGAGCTTCTCGCCGTGGAAGTTGGGCTGCGTGTAGAGGCAAACCGAGTCGCGCGTGCCCACTGTGAAGCGCCGTGCGATGCCCGTCGTCCGGTTCGCACACGACTGCTCAATGCTCACGGGGTTGCGGTCAAAGTCGTCGGCGAACACGTTTAGCACGAGCTTCCGGTGCGTTGGCACGCGGACACTTGCGTAGGCACCGCCGTTGCCCAGTTTGATGTCCTCGAACGCCGGCTCAAGGCCAGCACACGCGCAGCGACCGCGGAAGTTCGGCAGCTCGTAGAAACACACTTGCGAGTCGCTCGGTTTCGCACAGCACGATGCGTTCCGGAACTCGAGCGCTGTCGTGTTCTCGAGTGCGAGCGCCACGGACGCCGACAGCAGAGCGGCGAAGGCGACGACGAGCACGCGACGTAGGGATGGCTGCATTGTGTGCAGGCGGCGGTGAGATGCAGAATGAAGCGCTCGAGAGGCACTCGTAGACCTAGCGGTGGTCGACTAGCGCGGACGAGAACAGTCAATGTAAGGACGAGCATGTAGAAACGAGGAGCCAACTGTATCCGCTGTATCTGTTTCTGCTGGGTCAACCTCCTCTACTCAACCGTTCAGTATGAGTGTAGCCATCTATCTCAATGTGACGATCTGTTTTACACTGGATGGACACAGATGGATGCACAAAGTGAACCGATGAAAAACCGGAAGCTGTCCAGTCCATCGCTCGGCCCCTACGTCGTCTACAGTCAAGAAGACCCGCTCCTCAAAAAGCTTTTCAGACAGTGCGAGAGAGCTCAATTAACAACAGCCCACTCGTCTGATGCTGGTTCTTTAAAGACAAGCAGCTGTACTCGTACTCGTCCGTCTGTCGTAGTTCGGGACCAGCAGGTCGGTCCTGTGTGTTTTCTTTCTGGTGTTGCGTGGTTGGTATTCTACACATCCGCTCCGAGCTTCGGCTTGGGTGTGAGGCGGAAGAGCGCGTTCTCATTGCCGTTGGCCGTGTGGCCGCCAAAGACGAACATGGCGCCGTCCAACACGGCGGCGCGATGCCACTCGCGCGGAGGCGGGGCGGCGTCGCACTTGCCCACTTTCCACGTCGGCTGCTCCACGCCCTCTGAAGCGTCCGCACACACCCACGAGCGTCCGTCAGCTCTGTCCGTCTCGACACAGGGACACACCCACAGCGCCCGTCTCATTCTCGCTACTACGTACCAAACTCCAGCACGTGCACGTCGCCCTTGAGACAGCCGCTGTTGCCGCCGTACACGAGCATCTTGGAGCCAATCACGGCGCTCGAGTGCGTGTACCGAGGCGCTGGACTCCGTCCGAGCGTCGCGACCTGCTCCCACGTGCACGCGATCACTTCGGGCGTCCGTGCGACAATCTCGAACGCGTGCAGCTGACTGCGCCGGATCTTGCCGTCGTACCCGCCAAAGATGTACATTTTGTTGGCATAGACGCACACCGAGTGGGTCGAACTCGGGCCGGGAATGTCGCCACTCGGGTGCAGCTCGGTCCACGTTGGCGCACCGCTGTCAAAGCGCAGTGCGAACGTGTCGCTGAGCCGCTGCGGGTGGCCGTAGCCGCCGTAGAGAATCGCGACGCCGTCGAGCACTGTGAGCGAGTACCAATACCGCATCGACGGTGGCGTGCCGGCAACCGAGAGCCGCTCCCACGTCCACTCGCCAGACCCTGGGCAATATCCGCAAACGATCGCACAGCAGAAGAGTGAGGGGACTGACTACAAGTGGGTCTTGTCGGCCTCTCGTGCGGACCGCCGTAAGCAAACGTACGGAGGTTCATCGCGTGGAGCTCGTTGAGGAACTTGCCGTCCGTCGTGCCCCCGATCACGTAGAGCGTCTCTTCGAGCACGAACGGTTGCAACAAGAAGCCTGTAGGCGGCGGCGGTCCAGAGCACTGTGGTTTCCGCCACACGGGCGGCATCGCCCCACTCTCAGCCCCGGCCGGCAGCTCGAGCACATACAAGTCGTTCAGGCGCTGGTTGCCCACGATGCCGCCGACGACGAGCAGCATGCGCTCAAACACAGCGACGCCACAGTCGTACCGCTCGGCCGGAGGCTCGCCCTCGACAGGCACCGGCGTCCACGCCATCGATTCGTCCGTCAGCTCGGGCGTTCGGCGCTTGCGTTTCTTCGCACCGCTGGCAGTGACAGCAACGGCCGTGTCCGCTGCCACGAGCGTCGTCGTTAACGTGCGGCTGGTGGTGGTGCGCTGCTGAGAAGCGTCAGTTGGGTGTGTCACCGTCGCTGCCTTCCGCCGTCTCGGGATGCGGGGCTTCCGGACTGCCTATGGGCATTGAAACGGGAGAAAAGCCACAACAAACCAAACCAACATCAGGGCTCCGTCACACTATGCGACATGCTACCATCTTCCCACGCAAGAGACCGAGTCGTACAGAGGGACGAGAGGCGGCTGGTCGCTGCGGGCCCCGGCGGCGCACGACGCGCTGCTCCGTGTCGGAGCTCGCAACGAGCTCTGGGAGGTCAATCATGTCGCCAAAGTCGCTCAAGTTGTCGAGCTGGAGCGAGAGCTCGCTGTCCGAGTGGAACTCGCGACGAGGCGACGAGGCGTCGAACGCCAGCGGCGGGGACGCAGCGCTGCTGCTGCGCGGCCGAAGCTGCGGCGTCGACGACGACGGCGCGTCCAACGACGCGTGTATCCTGAGCGAAGAGAAGGCCGGCGGAGCGTCAATGCCATTCGCGTCCGACTCGCCACTGTCGCCTGCGAGCTGCAGCATCCGCGAGCCGTTGCCAAAGAAGAGCTGCGTGCGGCAGAGCGGACAGGCGCCGAGCATCGAGAGCGCCTGGCGTGTGCAGCTCACGCAGAGCGCGTGGCCGCACGGCTGGCGCAGTGGCGCGTGGGATGCAATCTGAAGGCAGATCGGGCAGTGGAACATGGCAAGCGTCGCGGCTGGGTGCAGCTGCTGAGGTTGCTGCTGCTGGAAGTGCTGGAACTGTGCGTGGAAGTGCGGCTGGAGCTGGAAGGCGGGCTCGGTGGCGGGATCGGGCGTGTACCACTCCACCGACGACGACGGCGCGAACGCGGACGAGTCGTCCGTCTGCTGTTGTGCACTGCTGCTGATCGGAGCGGTGGCACCAGCCACCATGGACTGCGTCGACTGCCGCGGGCTCTTGCGGCTGGTGTTATTGCGGGTGTTCAAGGGAGTTGGTTGGTGTCGCATGACTAGGGTGGCGCATGCGCAGCTGCGAGCGTCTCGTTGGGGAGGGGGTGATCGTGGACGAGCAAACGACCAGAGCGGCGCGCCACCAGCCAACCTCGCGCAACCGACCCTCACAGCGACTCGGAAATGTCCCGAATGGCCACTTTTCCTTCCCATCTTCCACGCGCTTCGCAGGCATTCTGAATGCCCCGTTTTGACAGTGAAAATGTATGAGGACGAGTTAATCCGAAGCGTGGAAGGTTGGGACAAACTTCGCCATCAGGTGTTTCAAGTGGGCCAAACTAAACACGCCAGCTTGGATTTTGAACACGCAATTTTCGTGCACTGATTCATTCGTTGAAAAGAGGATCATGTGAATTTTGATTCGCTGAAAGTCATGCGCAAATCTCCCCGGAAAATCTACTCACGATCGCGATACCTTTGGTGGGGCATTCTAAAAACTTACACCTTCGTGCCTTGCCCAGTGAAGCTCTGGGGGTTAACCCTCACTTGAAGGGTTAAATTCTAATGTCCAGGCCGATTTGTCGAGCTCTGAGCAAAGTTGCACATGCTGTACGATAAAGGATGTCAAAGAAAGCCAAAACTTAGAGTTTGTACACCCATCATAAAAGACGTGCGCCTGTGCTTGAAAAATGCGACATGAAATTTTTTGCCTTTCTGTCTGGCGAGTTTGTCGGGCTCAAGTACAAGGACGGAGAGGACATGATGGAGCACTTGAACAGGATCAAGAGGCTCGCCGACAGGCTTGGACGCCAGGGGCGACAGATCGACGAAAGCGAGCGGGTTTGTCATCTGCTCTCGAGTCTTCCCGACTCGTGGTCTCAATTTAAGTCCGTCTACTTCACGCAAGACAGGTCGCTTTTGTGGAGCTCGGTAGAGAGCAACGTGATGGCTGATCACAGGCGACGAAAATCATCGCGGGGAATCGAGAACGAGGCTCGTTCGGCTCTTATCGGTACTACAGACGACGACATCCTTGCTCACGCTGAAGATCTGGTCGCTGCTCGGCGAACTCATCGAGGAGGCGTGAACATGCATCATCCGTCTCGAGCACTGTAAGGACGCGGGCGGCTT